>CAJNDV010031096.1:11780-30031 GCA_905221635.1 Symbiodinium sp. CCMP2456 | reverse complement strand
ACAACCAGCACTTCTTTGAGTGCCACGCTAACCACTGTCACTACCACGAGGAGCACTGTCAGCGCCACTGCCACTCTTACAACGACGTCAGCCCCGGCCACGACAGATGGCGGAGCCACTGCTGCTGCTGTGGAAGAATTGGTGGCGGACACCAGTGCTTCCAGTATGGACATTGGCTTCGTTGTGCTCATTGGAATTGTCAGCTTAATGGTTGGCGTGGGTGCGGGTGCATGGGGAGTCATGCGAAACGCCAGGGCCAGGGCAGCTGTGGCGCCTGAGCGCGGTCTGAAGCCCTGCGTGGTTGAGGTCGCCGTAGGCAAGCTGCCAATCAGCCAGCCACAGCACTGGTCGGATGAGCTCATTCCGTTGGACCAGGGCTGGAAGCTGTATCCTGTGGACGATGCGACCTTGAAGGCGATCAAGGCGATGTTCACTGTCAAGTCTTCGAAAGAGCTTGGTAGGGGAGGAGGCGCCACGTCCTATGACCGTGCATATTCCACCTTGGCAGTGCATTGTGCTTGGCGAATCCAACACGACTGCTGCTGGACCAAGTATGCCGCTGAGCGAAACAAAGTGCTTTGGCACATGAACCAGATTCGAAACTTGGGTTGCCATTTTTGCCATTGTGGGTACTTTCTTTGGCATGTCTTCTCCAAAAAATATTTCAAGAACATGATGAACATAAAAACTCACACTGCATAAGCCCATCCCGTCAGGGTCTGAAGCCCTAAACCCCAAACCCTACACCCTACATCCTAAGCCGCACTTTTTGCTTAAGTCTAAGTCTAAGGAAGAGGAGGCATCGCCTTGAAGCCTTGGACAAGCAGACTCGAAGACGCTAACCTGGCCATGCCGGGGACGCTCTACACCGAGGAGCGAAAGTCGGGGAAGTTTAGGGAAGTGATTTTGGACTCTGGGGGGTTAGAGGTTTGGGTTTGGGGTTCAGTGTTTAGGGGTTTGGGTTGCGGATTTTGACGGTTTAGGGTTTAGGGTTTAGGGCTTCTTGGGTGTAGGGTTTAGGGTTTCGTGGGTTCTTGTTCAGGAATTTAAGATACTTTAAGTCACCGCAATAAGGAGACCATTAATACTTATATGTTATAAATCCCTGTGGTGGTAGCTGAATTGATTTAAATTCCTTCACAAGAGCCCAGCTAAGGGTAACCCTAAACCCTAAAACCTGAAGGAGGTGGGAGAGCGATACCTGCTACATGGAACCAATCCAGAGCCTCTGCTGGAGGTCCTCCACCGGGGCTTCACCGAGAAGGCCAGTTTGAAAGGTGGGCTTCTTGCGGAAAACAGCGGTTTAGGGTGTCTTTGTGATGGGGATTCTTAGCTAAGGGGAACTTAGGGTACTCGAAATAGGGTTTTATGGGAGGCTTCGTCACAGGCATTCTAGTGATTCTAGTGACTAGTGTATCTAAATACAAAGGGTGCCCTTTTCGGCAAGCTCCCAGGTCCTTTCGGAGCCGGCATCTACTTGGCGGAAGATCCCGAGAAGATCGATCAGCACACCCGCCCAGACGCGCGGACTTCAGGCTTGGAGGATTTGCACCCTCGACTCTACCGCGCATTTGGAAACAGACGCCCCGACGAGGATATGTTCTACTGCTTCATTGTCCGAGCCTGCTGTGGGGCTTGCTTCCAAACGGAAGGCCTCGACAAAGAAGGGCTTCGAGATAAAACGACGGGTCGGAGCGTCTTTCTGACCCCAGAACGTCGGGAGCTCTCCAGGGTGCCAGGCACTTCGCCATCCTTTTCGTATCACACGCTCCTTGTGAACCCGGGCACTGGGACAAGTCACAGCGCGCCCCTCCCCGCGACCCCTCACTCGCCCCGCCACTCGCCCCTCCGGGCGGTGGCCCGGGTGGTGGGGCGGGTGGCCCGCTTCCGGGAGATTGTGGTTTTCGCAGGCGACCGTGTCTACCCAGAGTACTTGGTGGCATACCGACGAGTGTGATTTCTGACCCCCAAGATCCGAAATGGAGGGTTGGATGTCCTTGCGGGCCGTTCTGCCAAGCAGAATCCAGACCGTCCAGGACTAAACAGGTGCAGTGGAGTTTAGGCTTTGGGGTGCAGGGGTTTAGGATTTGGAGTTTAGGGTGCAGGATTACAGTAAGTCTTTAGTGTTCGAGCCTAGAGTTTGTGGGAACTGCAGGGCTCAATCTGCGTGCGCCTTCAAAAGCAATGCACACAGATCAGCACCAGGTATTGGATTCTTTGGATTCGGGACATGGTGTGGTTCGTTCGGTTGGGAATCTGGCATTATTTCAAGAGTCTGGGACATGATTCTACTGGTACGATTGGTAGTACTTCTATTGATGCAGTGATAAGCTTCGCACTGCTACCAATGCTTTTTTTAGTGTTTTGCTGTACGACTAGTGCTCTATCCAGTATTAGTAGTTTTCTTGTTGAACCCTAAGCCCCAAACCTAAACTCTCAACCCTAAACCCTCAAGGGGTTGTTACCACCACTGCCCACCATGGCCACCTGTTTCACCCACAGCTGCACCGGACCTGAAAGGGCCCGGAACGTCGGCCAACGAGGACAGTTTTGCACTTGGAGGTCCAGGCTTTGGGGTATTTCTTGAAAGAGTTGCTACTCCTTCTTACTACTACGTACTGTACTGTTTTAAAACTACTACTACTACTACTACTACTACTACTACTACCACTACCACTACTACTACTACTACTACTACTACTACTACTACTACTACTACTACTTCTACTACTAATCCCAGCGTCTCCACAACTTGTGTATACCTGTAGAAAGAATGGACAATCATTCTGGCCTATCATGCATAGATAGTTGTTTTTCCCCGCGAGAGTTTCATAGGACCCCTGGATCAACCTCACATTTTTCACGATACTTATCATGAACCTCCAAAAATGCAACATCCCTTTTGCATAAGCTCCAGATGTGTAGGCGCCACAGTCTCTTGCGAGATGATCTTGAGATCCTTGTCGGGGAACCTCCTGGGCATTGCGAACGACTTACGCGGAGGCGATGTGCAGATCCTTGTGGCGAGGTGTGCTCTGCCGGACTACTGTAAACCACAAAATGTGGGAGATGAACGACGAATGATTTCTGTGGGTATCTCTTCAGTTTGCCAGCTGGGTCCATGCGATCATCAGTGTTCTTACTCTGTATATGTTGGGTCTTTTAAAGTACCTTCAATTCTAGAAGCCCGCAAGTGTTTTTTGCAACCTCGACAAGGAGAACCTTGATCCTAAACAATGAAACCCTAAACCATAAACCGTGAGCCCTGAACCCTAAAATCTAAACACCTAGCTTGGGGAATTCAACCCCACCAACCATGCTTTCGAAGTTGCCCTTCCACCGAAGCAGGGCTAGAGCCTCTCGACATCAGGGTAGCCTCGCCTCCGATTTTTGTCGGAGCTACTGACAGTACTTGGAGGTCCAGGGTCCAGGGTACAGTACTTTATATTTCATTTCTGACTGTACTTAAAAGCCAAGTACAAGCTCGCTAAATGCAGTTTTCTGGGTTGTAACTGGGTTGTAAGTACACTTGTAATTAGTGCATAAGTACGCTGGACCTCCAAATACGTTCTCCGATGGAAGCGGCTGTCTGCAAAGTGGGTGGCTCCCGTTGAAAAGGACTTGTGGTTTAGGTCTAGGCTCTAGGATTGAGTGCTTGGAAAAGACCTTGGAAAACACTTCCTGAAAGTAGAAATGGATGATCAGCGGTCTTAGCAGAGACGGACAGGTCCATCTGACGACTTGTAAATGCGCCCGTCCTTCCTCAAAAGTGGACTATAGCACTGCCGAATACGAAACACCCTTAGTCCGCATGACCCAAGCGTTGTGGGGGCATTTCCTTCCCATGCCCCAAATCTGAACAGTTTAGGGTCTAGGGTTTAGGGTTGAGGGTCTAGGGTTTGGGGTTGAGGGTGCAAGGGACTCTGCAAACTTAGAGAAAACTTGGGCTGGCACAAGAAGCTTAGGTTTGAGGGTTTCAGGGTTCAGGGTTTAGCGTTTTGGATTTTTAGGTGTATGGGTCTATGGGTAGCCGAGTGATCAGGGCACATAGCCAGGGTTCTGAGCGGGTTGAGAAGGCCCCACCTTGTTTGGAAGTCTGCATCAGCCTAAACCCTATGCCCTTCATCCTATATGCCACAACCTATACTCAAAAACCCTGTGCCCTATACCCTTTCCCTCAAAGGCTGTGCGCTGTGCACTGCTCCCTGTACCCTGCACCCCATAGTCGGTACCCTGTAGTCTGCACTCGAAATCCTAACCCCGAATCCTTACCCCTATACCCTAAACAGCACCTGAAACCCGAAACCGCAAACCCTAAGCCCCAAACCCGAAACCCCAAACCCCAAGCCGGATATCCTATACCCTATACCCTTTACCGCAATAGGACACCACGGGGGGTTCTGAAGTCAAGGATTGAGTGAGCTCAACTTGAGGCTGTTTGTGTACTTTTCTTTTTGTGAACAGTCCCTAGACCCTAAACCCTAGAACTTTCCAGAACCTGACTCCTAGCCAAGGCACCACTCCCAACACATCGGTGGAGAAAAAGGCCATGTGGGTTCTACTAAGCCTTAAGATTTCAATAGAGCTTCGGGGTCCCCAAAACGAAAAGTGTCTAGAAACATGAATGAATACTATTACGTTTTGTTGTGGGAGGCTTTTCGGACCTAGCAAGTCCACTCAGTATCCCTGACTTTGTGGCTGAGGGGTTACTCTTTAGCCCGTTCGGGTTTCTATGATCCTGCCATTACTAAAGGTTGGGCTTGAAACCCCTTGCAGTCATTACGATAACCCATCTGGCTGCATTGCGAAATCAACTGAGCAGTAAAGTGGGGCTGCGTGTCGTTCGGGTTCGTCACTGGCCCCTGCACCACTTGAATTGAGTCGTTAATGTAGGGGCCCTAACAATTAGAATAAGCTTTCGGGGGCTCCTTATTGTAATTATAGTATAATATACCCCCCAACCCTATTCTAATTATTAAGGTCCTTTTCCGTCTTCTATACTAGGGCCAGTATTTGCGCTACAAACATTTCGAGGAACCCGGTGGGATTTCTTCGCGCACCCACAGCCCACACAGGCGCGTGTATGCCGGCATCAGTATCTTGAGCCTTAAGGACGACATGAACCCTAAAAGGGTGGAAACACCATGTAGGGATTCATGGTATAAGGGTTATAGGACCCTTACTTTTAGGGTCCTTTGGTCTTTAAGGAAACGTTAATTGTGAGGCTGTGGGGTTGCGAGACCGCGAAAAGGATCCGGGGCCTTTTGAGAACTCTTCATAGCTTTAAGTCATGAACCCTTTTCCGCAACAGCAGGCCATGCGAAACCCAAAGCCATCAAATCAAGATCCATGGAGGCGGCTGTGCCCCGGAAGCGGGTCAAGCGGCCGCCAGTGCCGTCCTTCATGCATCTCGGATGGCATAAGCTAAGGGGTGGAGTAGAGTAGTATAAGGGGCTTTATAAGGCTGGAGACATAGCAGCGGCATCCCTTTAGACTCCTTCTAAAGCTATAGCCCAATATCCCGCATTACATATACCCCCTCAAAGCTCTGTTCGTCTAATCTTTCAGGTCCCTGCACAAAGCCTCCATAGCCTAGAGCAAATGTCCGCAATCCTAGTCGTCCTTGCCCTAGAACAGCACAAGGCCCCGTGAATCGGGCGTTTCATGCTTTATAGGACTGAGTAGAAGATTTGGTTTCATATAGCCCGTCGCCACCAAAGCTGACTTGGCATAAGTTTCTTGAACTCGAACTTACAGCATAGTTTTGAACGTTTCCTGGCTGGTATTTCTAGAGAGGGATCACAACGCGACCGCAATGCAGAGAACTATCCCAAGGTAAATCCCATAACAGAATCAGGTTTCAGCCTCCGGCGCTGCCCCTAGCAGCAGACTTGGCCGGAAAGGCCGGGGATTTGCGCTGGGTGTGGGTGCTGTGGAGTTTTGATCTGGGTCCATGTCATGGCTTGCGCCCCTTCAGGTAGTGAAAGTCTGGGTTTATGGATAGGGTTTAGGGTTTAGGGTCCAGATTCCCAAAGCCCCAAACCCAAAGTTCTCCATGCATTATAGCAGTACCGTTTCGCTTAGCGGTCGTCAGAAAAACCATTGCGAGCTTTCAGTTGCTGGTGTTGTGGTTGAAACTTGTCGAACTGACGTCTTCACAGCCACTTCGGCTGCCAGATTCAGCGCTTAGGGTTCAGGGTTCAGGGTTCAGGGTCTGGGGCTCCAGGGTTCAGGGCTTAGGGTTCAAGGGTTCAGGGTGTAGGGTTTGGGGTTTACTGCTTTTGCGTTGTTGACTTCTATTAAGTTTGGAAGACTCGGGCGGCGTGTTGCTGCTGCTGGATGCCTCGCAATTCTGCAAGCCTCCGTCCAAAAATGGGTCAATCCGGAAGCAGCTCTCCCCTCAATGAGTGGATTTCTGGGCCCTTTCTGGTACCTGTTACTGTCCGAGGTTGAACCCAACGTTGACCCATGTTACTAGTAGGCCATTCCTAGTAACTGTAACCGTACGAGGTTGAGCCCAACTTTGAAGAATTTAAAGCCCCCAGTGAAGCTCTTGTGGCGGTGGGCTGAGAGTCGAAGGAAGAGAGAGGGATAGATAATCTGAGATTTCAAGGGACTTCTCCATGGGCCAAGCCAGAAATGAAGCGATGGCCAACGAGTTTCACTTCGATCCTCAACACGAGTCCTCAACACGAGACATGGAAGCTGAAGCCCTGCTGCTTTCCAGCCATGTTGCAGGAGACAACCTCTGCTCAAGATGTGGACGTGTTTGCCCGGGCACTCTGTGCCCACATGGCGGGGGGTCGGAAGAGTTTAGGACCACCGTGCCACAAGGTGACTTTGACTTTGGAGTCTTCCCAAAAGCCTATTCTAAGCGCCTATGTACAGTGCGGTCCTAGTTGGCTACAGCTTTACCTTTTTGTTCCAACAAACCCCAATAAGGAGCAAACGTGATGGTTTTTAATGTAGCGCCAACAGGGAACCCTAAACCCGCCACTCCAACCTTGGAGAGGTGGTGAGTCTCAGGTGTTTAACCCGGGCCTTTGGTTGAGGGCTGAAGGGGGTGATTTCTGTAGGGCCATACATATTTACGAATACTGATCCTGAGGGTTTCTCATGATGGTTATGGTGTGCCATACCCCAAACAACCCTGTCAACATGATCTAGGAATCTCGGTCCTTAGAATATGGAGGTTCACTTCACTTTAGGGTTCCGGCGTTTCGGCTTGTGGCAGAAAATTTCGGACCTAGTCTTTCAAGGGTTATTTTGTGAACCGAGAAGGTGGTAGGTGTAAGTAGTACCCCTCTAACTCTGCTGAGCAGTAGTACTTGTTAATACCACCCTATAATAGGGCTTAGGGTTAATTAGATATAACTATAGTTGCCGTATTTATATAACTTAGTTATTACGTCCCATGATCCTCTAAGTGTAGCTCTGCTGAACAGTAGTACCCGCTAAGACCACCCTATAGCCCCTGAGCCCTAAACCCTAAACCCTAAACCCTAAACCCTAAACCCTAAACCCAAACTCTGAACTACACCCTCAACCTGAAGGCCTGAAATGTCACCCTTCATCTAAGCTCAACTGAACGGAGGGAGGCTGCTTTGATGGAGGTTCTCGGTCTGTTCGGTCTCAAAGCACCATGTAGACATGCTTGGGGCTTAGGGCGTAGGTTAAGGGGCTTGAGGTTTTGGGTTTAGGAATGGGGGTTGCCGGGTTTACTTTTCGGAAGAAGGCGGAGAACCTGAGGAGAGCAAGATCGCTTAGAGCCAGAGCTTTGGGTGCTTGCAGGAGGAGGTTTGAAGCCTAGATCTTGGGCAGGTTGGGCGTCTTATATTGGACATTGCTAGATACACATACAGACAGACAGAAAGACAGACAGACAGACAGACTGACTGACTGACTGACTGCCTGACTGACTGACTGACTGACAGACTGACAGAGACAGACAGACAGACAGACAGACAGACAGACAGACAGACAGACAGACGTATGTATTATATATTTGTATATATGTTGGTCGTATAGATCCACGGTTCAGAGAGCTTGGTCCAGTTGGGTAAAGGAGCTGTGATCGTTCAGGTCACACTTGCTGGACGTCCCGGCAAAGGTGGCTTGGCGGTTGCAGTTCGATTTCGAAGTTTGCGCTGCTCGTAGCCAGCGAACAGTGTGAAGCTGGTATCGGCTCGGCTTGCTTATGGTTTCGGGTTATGTAAGGGCTTGCGAGATTTTGCGGCCATGCTGGGGTACTCGTGAACTCTCGTATGGGCTGCAGTGAAGCTACGAAAGGGAGGGATGTGTGTCGTCTCGCCGTCCAGCCGCCTGTTGCTCCAGCCTGTGGGTGTGATTCCTCTCGCACACACGCGTGCCATGGGCGGAAAGCGGCATGCAGTCCTGCTCACAGTTGTTTCTTCTGCAATCGTGATGGCACGACCCTTCGACTCCCGAATCTGGGTCCACCCCTTCATTCCTGCCCCGGAGACACCGAAGCGTGTAGCGGTTCGAGGAGCCCGGGTCTGCTCCACGGGCAGGGGCATGCCAGCAGCCTTCCCCGAGAATCAGGTTCAAGAGGCAGGTTCGCAGAAGATGCTGCCTTCCCTCCATGTTTCTGCCTGCACCTCCCCCTTTCATGGCAGCTGGATCAGCAGATTTTGCCGTGGCCTTCGGGGCAGAGGCACCGACGGGAGCGCACTAGGGATCGCCAAGTCAACGTCTCCGACGAGTTGCGTCGCCAGGGATTTCCAGCTCCAAGGTCAAGCCGTCTGTGTCAGGGCCTTCGCTGGACGACAAGCTGGAAGCCAAGGGTGCAGCCGAGCTTCAGAAGGCCCGGGCGATGAGCCCCTTCAGGATTCCCACCGAGCTGGCCATTCCGCGGCAGACGGACTCCGCCAATCAGAAGGAGACCGGGGACCACACAGCCAAGAAAAGTCCGACACCATGGGGCAGGGAGCAGCCAGCTATGCCCCCCACCGAGCCCAAGCCCTGCGCCGAGTCTGCTTCGAATTCAGGATGATCGATGTCCAGATCATGTCTTTCGCCTGCAGTTTGACTGCCAGGGACGGGCCGGAAGATGGAGTGCATTCGTCCATGTCCAAACATCCTGCTGGTCCCGCGGATCGCGCAAGCCCCCAGAAATCCACTGCGAGTGGCCTGGAAAGTACGGTGCAATCGTCCAAAGATCCTGGTTGTGTAGAGGATCACGCAAGCCACCAGACAGCAAGCATTTGGGCCTTTTGCCTTTGCTCGTCAGTTTGCGGCGGCATTGCTGCATGGTGTGTGCAGCGTATGTTCCAAAGATACCAAGTCGATCTGGCTCAGTTTAGACAGGTCGATGTCTTCCTCATTGGTACCGGTCTTGCATTTGCTGCTTTCGGATGGCTGGATGACCAGGGCACATCTCCAGACTATCTTCTGCATGTGATCCAGCAGGGCATGACTGCAGGAGCCGGAGGCTTCTATTTCATGGCCAATCAGCTTCGACAGCGGCCGCGACAGGTGTGATGCAACAGGTCAGGCAGTAGAGACGCAAAGACATGCAGTGGCATCGTGTGGTGGCTTTTGAACTGAACCTCGTGTACTCTAGCAGATGGGGTGTCCGGATGAGCGGCACATGTCAACAACATTTCGGAAGCCCCCTCACTTCATTTTAAGCATGCATTCATCATGCATGTAGGTGAGCTTGACCGTCAGTGTATCACGCGAGGCTGAAAAAACTAGAGCAGTTTCAGCGAAGTGCCTACACATGGGTACTGAAATTTCACAGTCCCATGGGCAAGATCGCAGTAGAGATGGGGTGCTTGAATTACAGAACGGCCTCGACCTGGAATTCCAAGACGTTGAGTTTTCCATAAGACAGCTTCGCCTTTTGCGTCTACATGCATGCTTCCACGAAGCTTGGTGCGCACGTATACGCATGTTTGTACCGAGACTTATGCATGAACAGAAGAAGAATGCAACAGTTAATTACACATACACAGAAACTCATCGTGGCACGTACACACATACAGACACCGAGCTGACCAACATACCTGATTTCCTATATACAAAATCCAGATACTAGACTAAGACCTTAGATCCCCTGAACTCCTAAACTCTAAACCCCACACCCTGCCCTTGAACTCAAGAAGAGTCCAACCTGTCAGCAGTGAACGCAGGGTACGTAGGCATCGTTGAAGGCGGCATGTTGGTTCCTGGTCTTTTGGAACCTGTTGGGACGTGTAGAAACTGCAAGTGGTTTGGGGTGTTTGGGTTTAGGTGGAAGCTGAGGT
This sequence comes from Symbiodinium sp. CCMP2456, assembly GCA_905221635.1. Taxonomy (NCBI): domain Eukaryota; class Dinophyceae; order Suessiales; family Symbiodiniaceae; genus Symbiodinium; species Symbiodinium sp. CCMP2456. The sequence continues at coordinate 19,763 of CAJNDV010031096.1, read as the reverse complement.
GGTTCTACCACGAAGCTGACGACCATCGATGAGCTCGAGCGCATGGCGCCTCGGTAAAGCATTTAGGCCTTGAGCGTTCAATTCGCATTGGACCGGTTTGCTCTGTTGGCGTCCAGCGATGCCGTGCCCTCGTTCCAAAATGTTCTCAAACCTCGGGGGCTTGGATGTACCTTGAAAGATGAGGGAAGATGCATTTCAACTATGTACTCACGATTGTCCTTGAGTTCTTGCTCCGTCTCTCGTTTACATCTCGTCTGAACGCGAAAGCTTCCGTACTACCCGGCTGCTACCCCGAATGCCTCATCCCTAAACCCTAAATCCTAAACCCTAAACCCTCCAAATAGCACCTTCATCCTGGCACCTCGAAGCCCAAGCATCAAACCCCGCATCCCAGGCTCGAAGCCAAAAAAAACGAAAAGCGGAGTTCATAGCCATATACCCTATACCTGGACCCCAAAAGTATGTAATATAATAGCCCTTTATGGGCCTTGGGCCGTTATTTACCTACTTTTGGGGGTTTAGGTAAATCCTAAACCCTAAAAACATAGTCATAGAGGTGCCGGTATCCTTCGTGCCGAACGTGGTTCCGGAGCCTTTTGCCGATCATCTTCTTCAGGTGTTCCTGGAGGAGGCACCGAAAAGGGATAGTTGGGTTTTCTGGTTTAGGGTTTAGGGTTTGGGGTTTTGGATTGGTTAAGGCCTGACTGAAACTCGAAACCGTAAACGCTACACCCTAATCCCTCAAACCCTACCTTGATTTGTTGAGGAGCTTTGGGTTTCTAGGGCTGCTGGTAATTCACAGGCTGGGGTTTACGCTGGGTTTCAAGTTAACCAGGTTCCTGGCTCTATTGGGCTTTGAAGGCTGTAGGACCTCAGGGTTTGGGGTTTAGGGCTTAGGGTTTAGGATTTAGGGCTTAGGGTTTACATCCTCGACCCCTTGGAATAGGAACATGGGTTTGGGGTCGGCGTTGGGATCAGAGAAACAGATCGGAGTAATTAGTAATAGTCTTGCCTTCTCGGCCTTGCATAACTTCAGGTTTTTGTCAGTAAAATTTACCCACCCGGTGGAAAAAATCTCCTGAGCACAGTTTGTTCATTGCAGTCTGCCCCCTCAGCATCTTTCACGTTGATTGTTGAGCCCGGTTCTGCCTGAAATTAACCTAAACCCTAAGCCCTTAACCCTGAACCCTGAACCCTAAACCCTTAACCCTGAACCCTAAACCCTAAACCCTTAACCCTAAACAACTTCTAAGCAGCATACATCTGAGCCAGGCGAAGTCATGGCACAAGTCAAAGCGTGGCTCCCAGAACAAGCTGCTGGGGTTCCGAGGGCGCCGAGTCGTCATGAGCTCTCTTGAGGCTTAAGCTTGCTTGGATGTTTCATTGGGGGGGTTCAGATAAATGTTATATAGGTGTATTGTGTATATGGGTAGTTGTCAAAATTAGGGTCCCCTTTGGGGTACCCTAGAATAATAGGTGCCGTCTTATAATAAGGACCCAAAAAGGGACCACAATTTTGACAACTACCCATATATTAAACCCTAAACCCTAAACCCTAAACCCTAAACCCTCAACCCTCAACCCTCAACCCTAAACCCTAAACCCATATATATATATATATAATACACAGCCTCTTGGCGTTTGATGTTGGATGCAAGCTTGGAGCTTCAACACGGTTCGAAGAGCAGGAGCTGGGGGTTCGCAGGATAGTTCGTGTAGTGTCATAATTAGTGTAGTATCATAGTTAGTGTAGTATCATAATTAGTGTAGTATCATAGTTAGTGTAGTATCATAATTAGTGTAGTGCAGCCAAAGCAAAACTCAGAGAGGAACAGTACCCATAGGCCCCATAGTAGTTCCTTCTTGGGGTTACCTTATAGGATTCTAAACTATGAACCCCCAAAAAGGAACTACTATGGGGCCTGTGGGTATAGGCAGGGTTCATGACAACAGGTCTATCATGAGCAAGGTGCTACGGCTGATGGACGAAATTCTGCATGACCCAAATATAGTATAGTACCATAAATCCCATAGTTTAGGTATATAAGGTCATGCAGGATCTTGTCCATCAACAGTAGGAGACCTAGATCGTCGTGATATGCACCTCCCATTGCTTCCCATGCTTCTCATGTCCCAGTCGCTCGAGTGAGCTGCTCGAAGCCCTAGAACCCAGAACCCGAAAATCCTAAACCCTTTAAACCCTAAACCTAAACCCTAAACCCTAAAACCTAAAGCCCAAAACCCGAAAATCCTAAACCTCACAGCTCGGAAGAATTAGATCCTAAAGAGATGGGTCGCTAGTCAACATGGCTCCGAACAAAACCGCAAGGGTCCAAAGGACCCAATAATCAGGTACTTAGGTTTCGGATAGTAGTTATGTAGGTTACTATTTGGGAGAGTATATGATTATTAGGTACTTGGACCCTTAGGGAAAACAGCCGTGTCCCGGGCCTGTGGATATTCGCTCTGCTCTGCGATTGATGGCTCATGTGCAGTTTCTGTGGCCAGTACTATAGGGGCCGAAATAGTTACCAATACTATTTTGAGGGGTTCCTTAGTATAATTAAAGTATAAATGGGCCCCAAGACCCTATTCTCATCATTCAGGCCCCTACATTACATGAGTCGGCTTTGTAGTTGCGTTAAAAGCCGCAGCCGAGGAAAGTGCAAGCAACCCTGCCAGCCCCAAAACACTATAAACCTAGAGCCAAAAGCGCCTAACACGCAAAGCCAAACCCAGACTTGTCTCGTGGCTGATGGAGCTTTCGTGGCTGTTTGTGTTTCCCTTGTCCAGTCTTACGCTTGCTTAGAGCTTCGTGGCTGCGCGGGTAACCTTGCTCAATGTGTCTGCAAGGGTTACAATAGGGGTTATGTTATGTTATATTACTACAAGGGGTTTGGGTTTAGGGAAGCCGAAAGACGAGGCGCTGGCTGTACGAACGCGAGATTGCCCCTTGGCAAAGCAAAAAGGCAGACGGCGAGAGTTGAGGGTCTCAAACTTCGACCGGGGCCACGGAACACAAGTCTCCAGACTTACGGAACTCTAGCAGATTGGTTCTGACAGACCTATCCGGGCTAAACGGGCCTGATTTAGAGAACTGCCCACATACAGCTCTGATTCTTGAACCTACCAGCTCCAGAGCCGTTAAACCGAACCCTTCACCCACAACTGCTGTTCTGTATTTATTCCTGCCACTACTGCCGTTTCTAACACTGCCGGTTGGGCAGATATCCAGGACTTCAAGCTGTTAACCCTAAACCGTCGAAGCCCCACCCTGAACCCTAAAGCCGAAATCCCTAAACCCTAAACCCGAAATCCTCACGCATTCACGCGGTGCCCAGTTTGCCCATCCCTGAGGAGAGTCATCGCGTCGAGTCCGGTTTCCGCAGCCCGGCTTGATATAGGGGCCTCAATAATTACCTATAATATTGTGCGTGTTCCTTATTATGATATTGTGGGTGTTCCCTATTATGATATTTTGGGTGTTCCTTATTATGATGGTTTGGGTGTTCCTTACTATGATATTTTGGGTGTTCCTTATTATGATATTTTGAGTTGTCCTTATTATGATATTTTTGGTGTTCCTCATGATGATATTTTGGATGTTCCTTATTATGATATTTTTGGGTGTTCCTTACTATGATATTTCGCATGTTGTTCTAATTATTAAGGCCCCTATATTACACCAAGGGCCCTGAGCAACCGAAGCCGACATCGCGAGAACCTGACCATGCGCCCAGGGTGGACATTACGGCGTGAAGAATTAGAGCCCTAAGCCCGAAAAACCCTAAACCCTAAACCCTAATTGGGATGTATGATCGTAGAACTATGTACCGAGAAGCCCTTCAGGACCGGCATTTTTGGATTCAGGCTATTTGGGGTTTAGGGTTTAGGGTTCCCTTTGAGTTCAGGGTTTAGGGTTTAGGTGTTTGGGGTTGAGGGTTCCCTTTGAGTTTAGGGTTTAGGGTTTAGGGTTCCCTTTGAGTTTAGGGTTCTCTTTGATCTGGGACCCTCACGCCTGAAAGTAAGATGCCCTCAGCCTCTTTCGTCCCCATACTCCACGCTGAAGAGTCGGTTTCTTCAAGCACGAGGCATAGAGGCTAGCGCATGCCGCAAACTTCTTGCAAGCAACCATATGGGTAGTTGTCAAAATTATGGTCCCATTTGGGGTACCCTAAATAATAGGTGCCGTACTATAATAAGGACCCAAAAAGGGACCATAATTTTGACAACCACCCATATAGGATGTGGATAAGCTGCCCTGAACCCTGAGCTGTTACCTGGGACCCAGAGATTCCAAAACCACAGGATTAAGGACTATAATACCTCATCTTCAATCATAATCAGAATCAGAATCCCCCTATAATGTCAAATCTATAGTCCTTAAAAAACTGGGGAGTTTTGGGAGTCTCTGGGGAAGTCTTACTTCAAGACCCTGAAGTCGAAAAGCCTCGAGGCTTTAACGACTTTGGCAGCGCCGTCAGCAGCCACTGGCCATGCACATTAGGGTGTACAGGCAGTATCGTGTTTTTTTGAGGGGTGGGTTTAGGGATTAGGGGTTCATCATGCTGGGGAACCCTTAACCCTACATTTATATAACCCAGCCTGGAAACCTACACCTTTGAAGCGGCCCAGTTTTGAGACAACGCCCAGTGAGGAGGGAAGGGCCCACGTTCAATCTACGCAATTCCGTTCGAGCCCTGAGCTATTCACGGGAGTAGTGGTAGTAGTAGTAGTTGTAGTAGTAGTAGTAGTAGTAGCAGTAGCAGCACTAGTACATTGTGCCGGGAATTTAGAACAGTTATTTTGCGAAACCGTCTAGGCAATATTGTTCATCTTGGTCAGGCGGGGTGGAGCAAGATCGCCAATCAATCTTGGTCATTTAGCCCCTGCTCCACTTGCTCGACGACTAGGCCACCTCTTTTGACGACCAAGATTGCAAGATTGCTTGCAATCTTGCTCCCTCCCCCCGCCTTGCCCCACTTGCTCGCCGACTAGTTTTCTTTTGGGAGGCCAAGATTGCAAGATTGCTTGGCAATCTTGGTCGCAATCTTGGTCTAAAAGGTAAACTAGTCGGCGAGACCAAGTTTGCGAGATTGCGGGGCAATCTTGCCCAAATAATTCTTCTAAACTCCCGGCACTCTGTACAACCCTAAACCCTAAACCCTAAACCCTAAACTAGTAGCAGCAGCAGTAGGGTTGGGGATACCATGGTTTCGATTCCTGACCTGCGGCAGCCAGTACCTGAAGCTCCCAAGCTTGAGAATAAGACTCCAAAGACTGACAACTATTGTAGGGGCCTGAATAGTTACCTATACCATTTTGGGGGATTATCATTATGGTATAGTAGACCCCAAAACCCTATTCTAAGTATTAAGACCCCTATACTATCATCATCCCCGGACCTTGTCCTAGCCCAAAGTATGTACTCCTTCTAGACATCAGACCAGGGAAGGGTTCCTGACATGTTTGCGGCAACTGATTCCTGGCTTCTAAACCCTAAACCCTAATCCCTATAAACCTTAAACCCCAAACCCTAATCCCTATAAACCTTAAACCCCAAACCCTAATCCCTATAAACCTTAAACCCCAAACCCTAATCCCTAAACCTGAAAGCATAAACTCTGCTAATTAACCCCCGAAGCTTCAGGCTTACAACAGTCCGTGTGAGCTTACCGTAAGGCTCCAGCGGCTTCTCCCAGCGCTGGGAGCGTGCCGGTTTCGGGGACGATCTGCGTCACCTTCGTGGACAGGCGTGTGTGTGTGTGTGTGTGTGTGTGTGTGTAGAGGTGTGTGTGTGTGTGTGTAGAGGTGTGTGTGTGTGTGTGTGTAGAGGTGTGTGTGTGTGTAGAGGTGTGTGTGTGTGTGTGTAGAGGTGTGTGTGTGTGTGTAGAGGTGTGTGTGTGTGTGTGTGTAGAGGTGTGTGTGTGTGTGTGTGTGTGTGTGTGTGCGCGAATGCGTTTGTTTTTGTTTTCTAGGGTTGTTGGAACTAGGCTTTCGGAGTGCGATGCTGAGCAGGGCGTAGGGTAGTGTGGTAAGAGGTGGCCGCAGCCGTGCAGCGAGCACGGAATCAGCTACGGCAGCGTTGGCGCCAGAGAGGTGCCAAGCCTAGACATGAAATCAGCTTAGCATTCCATTTTACCCAAACCCCCCAGGTACCTACTATATAGGGTACTAGAGCCCCTACGCCCTATATAGTAAATATAGTAGGTATTTGGCGGGTTAGGGTAAGTTGCAGTATGAGTCTCGCGTAAGGGCTGTTCAAAGACATCCACAGGGCTTCAGGGTTGGGGGTAGGTTGTCAGCTCCAGAGTTGCAGCGTTTACACTGTCATGGATGCTCTGGAAATTTGGAGCTTTAGGGGGTTAAAGTGTCATTTCCGCTCTCTACCCAGAGCCCACGCCAATAACCCCTATCCTTGTTCCTTGTGCGACCCCTACAACTCCAGCCGCCCACGTGCCACAGGGGAGTTGACCCAAATTTCGATCTTAAGTAGTAGGACCAGGATCCTGTATATCAGGATTTCTAAACAGGGATCCCAAATATTCAGAAGCCCCCAATGGTCCGCCTTCATCGTTCACGTCCCAGGTGCCGACGTCAGTGTGGATGTGTGCGGAGCCTGGCAGATCTTCGTGCTGCCTTGAAAGAGCAGGGTTTAGGGTTTAGGGCGACGTTGTCGGGCTTAGACCCTAAACCCTAAACCCTAAACCCTAGACCCTAAAGGTCAAAGCTGACAAAGGTGCATAGTCGCAGTCTGTATGCAGCTCGATGAGGTTCAAACCTTGGGTTTTCATGTCTCAGGGCGGGCGAGGTAGTGTAGGGGTCAAAATGCAGGGTCCAAGATCTATGAACAGTTCTCGAGAACCCTAAGCCCTAAACCAATGGTCCAAGTTAAAGCCAAATAGAGTCTGGTCGAGGATGACGAATGTAGAAAGCAGGCCCACAAAGGCTCCTCAGTTAATGTTTAAACAGTTAGGGCCTGATAGTCGCCCTTATCACTCATAGTAACCATGATAGAACTCCTTAAAGGAGCCATATGGGTACCCATATTCTAATTCTTACCGCCCCGAAACTATGACTATGACGATGAGAGGCCACTCACCAAGCACGAACTTGCCCAGGAGACCGCGACCTGGCTCGATTGGGTTTAGGTTTAGGGTTTATACCCAAAGGCCCCATAGTTCTTTTTTGGGGTTACCTTATAGGATTCTATATATGAACCCCCAAAAGGAACTACTTTAGGGCCTATGGGTAAGGCTTAGCATTTAAGATTTAAGTTTTCTGGGTTTTACGCATTTGAGGCTTAGGGTTTGGGATCTCTCACTTCTTGCATTTGTCGATGTTTTGTTGTGCACAACTTGACAAAAACATGGGTCTTAAGAGCTCGACTAGGACCGAGGAGGATCATATTGGCGATGATGGGGTGTACTTCACTACAGTAGCACCATTATAAACGGAAAGCCAAGGATAGCATGACTCTTTCCTTGGATCCGATGTTATTGCAGGATGGTGTATCGGTCGGTTGGGCTTCGTATCGAAGTGATGGGATGTCTTGCAGACGGATTCTGCAGGGGGGCCGTCCCTATCTCCTTCAGCTGATTAAGTGAAACCTTGCCGTGCCAAAGCTGGGAAAATGCATGAATCGGCAGTCGAATTTCAAAGGAACAGAAGTGGAAGGCAATGACTTCGCTTCAGCAGTTCGGGGGAGGTTATAGAATTAAGAATGAATCGGCACATCCCTAAGACCTAAGCCCCATCCCAGAAGTTGAGGCTTTCTTGGCTTCCTGCGCAAGGCCAGCGCCAAGGATTGCCGGATTTACTACATCATAGGGCTATAGGAGTCTGAATAGTTGGCAGGAGTATTCCTCTACAGCCCTTCGCTCAAGGCAAGGACGGATATTCGATGACAAGAGCCGTTTCAGACCAAGCTGCGCCCGTTCAGCAGATGGCACAGCATCGCTCCTGGGCTGGGCTGGGCTGGGC
>CAJNDV010031095.1:19773-48405 GCA_905221635.1 Symbiodinium sp. CCMP2456 | reverse complement strand
ACCCGTGGCTTTGGAAGCCATCGCTCGTGCATCGCCGCTTGTTTGACAGAAATGGATGAACTGCAAAGGCTTGTGGCACGGTGCTGCCCAGCTTTGAAGAACTTGCTCACATCCTGCCAGCCTTTCAAGCCATGGACGTTTTGTAGCCGCATAAATTGTCATAAACCCAAGATAGCATCACATGTAGCGGTGGCTGGGATGCCATGGATCGGACGCGAAAGCATCTGCCGAGCACTGGAACGCCTTCGAGTCCTGTGGAACTACTTTTGTCTGTGCTCCAGGGCTTCAAGACCAACGAAAGCTGGCGCAAGCTGCCACGTCATCTCTGCGTCGTGCGATCAATTTTGAGCTGATGGTGCCAAGGCCCGTTCTGTCAGGCACAGGCGTTTTCTCAGAGCTGGCCCTGTACCCTAGATCCGTCAAGTTGACCGCACACCGGTGCGGCGTCCTCCGGATGCTTGGCACAAGAAGAGTGCTTTGAGACTCCATGGCTGCTTCGAGGAGGTATCGGCCCCGTCCACCACACGCACCTGGAGAGGATCACGCATGCAACCCCTTCGGTCCGCGAAGCTTGCCCGGCGTCCAGTGAAGTCAGAGAGCCACGAACTGAAGAAGTCTTCTGTCGTGGTGTCCGCTCCATACACCTAATCCATGGTGAGCGCTTCTTGCATGAGCATTGCAAGCGACGTCACCGTGCTTGGTGTGAATAGATGCCGTGCTGAGCCATTGGGCCGACGGGAAGCGAAGCTGACCTTCAGGTTGCAGCTGAAGTGCCGCCCACAGCTCTGCCCACAGCTCTGCTCGCACACAACAAGCGCTCTTCCGCCGCTCTCTTGCAGTCACTCTTCAAGCTGCAGGCAATGCGGTGCTGTCCGGACCGTCCTGCTGAGAACACTGTGCTTGACCCGCGAGTTGACGCTCTCACCGATCTGCGTTCCAGCACTGCTCTGAGAGGGAGGCAGTCGGCGGGCGGCACCCGCTGGAGTGTGTAGTCACTGTGCCACCTTCCCTTCGCCAGCCCGCAATCGGCTTTGCGCCGCGCCCTCATCGGCATCCGTGAGCCCAGCGAGTGCGCCTTCGGTCGGACCTTGAGCTCCGAAAGCCGCACGGCTCCTTCGAATCGCGACGGCCTCGGCACCGGGCCTGCCTGCGGAGAACTCTTGAGCTGCTCCCTGAAGCGCCATGGAACCCCTCAAGCCTCAAGCTTGAATCAAAGGGCTCCAAGGGATGAAGGTGGGGTAGTCAAGCAAAGAGATCTTACATGAGGGATCCCTTATTCCTACCTACCTTTATCAGCCTTTTGAGGCCTCCAAGTGACAGGGCTCCGGTCCACGTGATCCCGGACAGCGCGGATGGCCCATGGACATGCACCAATGCACGGCTAGCGGTCAACAGCGAACTCTGCTGGAGCTGGCCTTGCGAGCGCCGTCGTCAGGGTTAAAGTGGGTTCGGGCTTTAGGGTTTAAGGCGTCCAGTCTTCGAGTCACGCTGCTCGAAGTGGCCATGTCTCTAAAGATTTGCTCTTGCTCTTTGCTCCTGTGTGTCGTCAAAGTGCAGCCTTCATCCTGTCACGAGTGCAAAAGGCAAGCCAAGCCTATCATGGAGGATCTTTCTGTGTTATCTTTCAGCCGATGCCTGCTTTCCAAGCAACGCGGCTTCACATGCTCCGGATCGCAACCCGCGGGTTTTCAAGGTTCGCCAGTTTGATGGCCGACCTTTTGCAACTTCTGGCAGTGCCGGGAATGCGTCGCAGGCGTCTGAGGCCACGGAGCCTTCTGATCTTCTTCCATATGGGTAGCGTATGTTGGCGGATGTTTGGCTTCGCGGCCCCGGCCCAACGCGAGAACCAGCTGCACCCGCTAAAATATGTGACGAGTCCTCAGGGGTTCTGACGAAGTGAAGCCGCGGGGAGGCCTCTTGGAGGCCGTTTTCATGGGACCAGGCCTTGTTCTGTGCTAGCACCGCTGTGGACTCGACTTGTCCAAACGCGATGATCCAAACTGTTCCGCTTATTGCTCGCTGGCGCTGAGGAAGTGTGCCGGTCTTGCTGTGGTGGCTTCTGCGGGAGCCGGATGGCCCTACCATCAGGAGTGCCGTTGCAAGCCGCAGACGGTCACAGGTCCTCCAAGCTTCCACGTCCTCTTGTGTTCACGCACCATGCTGTTGCGCGGCCCGGGCCCCTTCCAGCACGCATTTTTTGCTCCCCAACTTGTCCGGCGGCAGGATGCCTGCCCGCCCTGCTGCCTTGCTTTAAAGATCCAGCGCGGGTCGCCGATTGGGGCCTTCTTGGGAAAAAGGGCTTAGAAGGGAGAACCCCAGAAGGAAACGTCGAAGTGGTAGGAGTCGTGCAGCTGGATGAGCCACTCTGAGGTGGAGGGCACGTGCTTCTGCTTTTGCTCCCCCGCAAAAGCGGGGTGATGTCGGCCGACGTTCGCCGAGTGGCTGTGGGCTGCGCCGCCAGGTTTCCGCTTCGGCCGAAAGGGGCCCCCCCAGGCGGATCCAGCCAAGGCGTCGCCGCTTCGCTCTGAGAGCCTCGGCCTCGGCCGCCGGCCGGCCACCCACAGCCACGGGCGATCGCCTTCGACGGGCGTTCGCGGCTCTGCAAGTAAAGCTTCTGCCTATCAAACTCGGCTTCGCGAGGCTCCGCAGGTGCTGCGGTCCCAGGGCCGAAGCGGAAATCTTCGATGGATTCCGGAAGCCCAGCGCGCCGCCGCCGCAGCACTGGCACTGAAGTGCCAGTAATGCTCGTTTGGATATCTGGGGTCTCAAGAGTTCGGTCAAGCACACACATCGTCTTGCCATGTCTTGTCGCATCTCGCCACTCAGAGCCCTCTAGGATTGCGAGGCTCAGCGGAGCAGTTGAAGGGAGGTGTTCATAAGGATCCGTCGTGTGCACAGGCTTCAGGCGGAGTTCCAGGCCCAGTCTCCAGGAGGGGTGGTGTCGAGGCTGAGCTTCTGCATGGCCCACTTATGCCACATGGCCTGGGTTTTCTGTGTCTGGCTGCAGATCCTGAAGCTCGAGGTATGGAAGAACGGATCAGAATTCGGCACAGCCTGCAGATGTTGAAAAATGAAGCCTTTTCAAAACCCGCTCACTTGTTGATACTGGAAGCTACCTATGAGAGTAATCGATCACCTCACGAGCTTTTGGGAATCTCGAGTCTTCGCCTAAGAATCCTTCAACCAAGACTCGGCAGATCTGCGCTAGGGAGCCCTCACCTTCCGACATTCCTACATCTTTTGCGGCCCGAGCTTCCCGACAAACAAAAAATCAACAAGCCCTCCACGCCCAAAGGAAAGCAAAGAGACAACACCAATGTTTAGGCATGATGGGCGATCATCTCTCCCGCCTCACCTCGCATATCAACCTATGTGGGTCTAGCCCCCAACCTGTGACTTAGCAGCGGAGTTGGCGATTGCTGTGCATGGATATGGTATTGCACTGACAAGTGGCTTCCTCCGGTGCGCTGAGACTGTTGCAAAATGCACTTGTCACAGAAACGGACATTGTTGCCGCTTCAGTGCAACATCTCACGCTGCTCACTTGAGCATTGAAGGGACATTTTCCAGTTGGCTGGTCTCCTCTCAAATGCGCTTGCACCGGCCGTGTCTGACACGCCCACATGCTTTGCACGGCATGCTTTCCCCCGCTGTGCGACGCGTCTCCACGCACCCAGTGGCACGCTGACGTGCACGCGCCGCGACATGTGTGCAGGCAAGGCTTGAGGATGTGTGAAGATGATGGCATCAGCTTCCATGCGACGCCTGGTTAACACGCATTTTTGGCTAGACCCTCGAGTTCCAGCTGGTTCTTGGACCCTCCGTTGATGCAAGGGATCAGTGTCCCTTCAGGCACAGAGGCCGAAGCAGACCGTTTCGACCTCCCAACAGCCCAGCCCTTGCCGAAGCCGCCGAAGCCGCCGAAGCCGCCGAAGCCGGAAGCCGGCACAGCTTTTGTTCGCCATGGCTTCGCCTTCGCGGGCGCGAAGCACGTCAATGAGCCGGGACTGAACCGGGCTTTGCAGTGCCAGGTGAGCAGCGGCTGTTAGAGTGATGTAGAGCTGAGGGTCCGTCCCAGTATCTTCCCAAGCCTGTGCAAGACAAGGAATCTGACCAACGGAGTCTTTGCAGCTGTTTGGAGCCCACACAGAAGGCATGCAGACTTCAGTAGCTTTGGGCGCAGTGCAGCTTTTCAGATGCCGAAGCCCAGGTCCCGCCTTTTGAAGACCGCCTGAGCTGGCGCAGCTGAAAGGCTGCGCAGGCGGCGGCCTTGAGCCATTCTGTGTGCCTCCCCCCTGGCCTCGGGCTGTCGGATGAGGCTCTCTCCGCTGCCCTTGACATAATCCGGACAGCGATAGCTCCCGATATGCGAGGTGCACCAACTTAAGCGAAGCCTCCAAGTCCACAATCGTGGAAACCTCCAGGCATGACCTCTGCACTTCAACGGTTTATGAAAAAGGAGACGAGGTGAAGCTTTTATTCGCCCACCCATCAAAGGGGATTTGAGCTTCGGGCTAAAGGTATCAGCCACTTACCCTGGAACATGACTGGAAGAAGTTAAGATCGAAGACGAGATTTGATGCCTGCAGGACTTGCAGAGCTTGGCGCTCGGGTTCGCCCGAATCGTTGTTTCAGTTAGGTGAGGCATGCTTTATGTCATGCTCGGCAGCCTCTTTCTATTTATCCTCTTGTCAATAGACCAGCGCACACATAATCAGATTTCCAGCCTTGTTCGGCAGAAGGTTGGCTGAGGCTTGTGGCCAGGAGTTCCTTTAGATCTCTGCAGTCGGGGTCTGGGCGCTACAGACTTGCTCGCTCGAGTCTCGTTTGCTTCGCGCTGGGGCGATCGCATGCGCTTGCTGCCACCTTCGGCTTGCCCCCTCGGAAGCAGCAAGGCGTTCGGGTGCCACTGACATCGACATGTGTCGTGAGCCCTTGAAGGGCCCTTCCGTTGGGCTTTTCAGTCCATGAGACCTACACGGCTTTGAAAGCTTTGGCCCGAAACGGAAGCCAGTAGCCCGAGCTTCGGCGCGCCGGCGAAGAGAGCTGGCGGGTTGCTTGGGATGAGAAGCGGTTTGTGTGGCAGGTGAACGCATGGAAGCCTGTTGCCGGTGCGGGCTGCGGATGCTGCGGCACGGTGCACACAGAAGCTTCGGCTCATCGGTTCGGGCAGAGTGTCGGAGAATGGGTGAGGGCATGATTCGGCCGTGCAACAGGGTTGCCCCGCGACTCAGGAGGCTCGACGGGGCAGGGCGACTGCCTTGCAGGGGTGTCCCAAAGTTGCTATTGAAACGCGAAGCTTCCTGCCCTGAGTCCCTGAGTTGAAGGAGGTCAGACGGTGCAACCGCCTTTGGTCCAAAACCTGGCCTGGACTTGGCCTGGGATCCATAAAGACGTTAGCGATTCGATCAAGGCTATAAGGCAGGGCCAGGCGGGGCAGAGGGTGAGGTTTCTGCGGGTGCAGAGGATGAAAGACATGAAAGGTCGGCAGCCGAGCAGCTTCACTCGCGGCTCCGTTCTTCACAGGTCGGTGTCGCTGGAGACTTCAGAAGCTTCAGAGTGCGAGCGCCAGCACTCCTCGAGTCTCTTCGAGCTTTAGAGCTTGACACGAGGCTGCACCGCACGAGCCAGGATCTGTGGCCTCGCACCTGGCCGAGGTCGGGGTGGGGGTCGGACGCGTTTGAAGAGGCACAGGAAGCTGCCGCATCGGGCGGGAAACATTTCGTGCTGCAAGGGTGCAGGGACGTGGACGACGGCAGGGTTTCCCTGAGCCGTCAGCTTGACTATGCGTAGACTCCGTAGACTCGCCGCTGTTGCAGCTTACGAGTTTGCGAGAGTTCTGCCAGGCGCCATTGACTCAACGCAGCCACCGCTTGCAGCTCCCTCGCTAGCGAGACGGAGCCTCGCTGCACCTGTGCCCAAACTTGAAGTGAAGAGGTCTCAGGTGGCTTCTCCCCTGAAGCTCAGCCTGCCGGAAGCCCGGCAAAGCCTGCGCCAGTTTCCTCCGGAGATGGATGAGGCTTGACAGTGTTTACGGGATCAGCAGAAGCCCCAAAGACCTCCCGGGTCTGGTTTTAAGGACCAGAAGAAAATCGGCTCTGGCCCAAACCTGCGGGTGGCCTTGACGAGCGTGCAGAAGGAGCTCGTGGTCTGTTTCTGGGTCTGGGTCGGAAAGTCGGAAAGAGTCGGAAAGAGTCGCTCGAAATAACGGGCTGAGAGGCTTTCGTCTCTCTCGAGGCACTCGCTCTCGAGCTGCTTTAACAAAAAAGCAGCTGCGTTCTCAATCTTGGAGCCAAGGCTGTGCTGTGAGGTCCCGGAGGTCCCAGCGAGCCCCTCTGGGAGCTGATGCGCCCCTGGCAGTTGCCGGGGCTTCGCAGAAGAGCGGACAGGCTAAGCATGGCTAAGGTGTAGAGCAAACTCTGAGTCGGAGCCCAGATGAATGGAGGCCAGGTACTGCTTTGGAACCTGGCTCCCGTGCTGCGAGTGCGGCGCTTGTGGGGGAAAAAGTGGCGCTGCTCTCGGCAGCGGAGTCTCGAAGGATTTCAGTCTCGGAGATTCGTTTTGCAGCTCGGACCTTACGAGTTTGAAGCAGGCAAAGTTCTTTCGGGAAGGGCATGGGAACCTTCGGAGATGAGGAGACAAGATATGGCAGTTTCAATTGCGAAGCAGGACTGAGAGATGAACTCCGGAGCTCCCGTGCTAGCTGTCCTTACGGCTCAACAGATCTCGACACACAGGACCTGCTCCTACAGCTTTAGAGTCTTAGACGGCCACAGCTTCCTAGGCTAGATCGCTCGCTTCTTTCGGAGTTTTTTTCGCCATGTTCTGCTGCGAGGGCAACAGTCATGCCGAGGCTCCACTGGTTCATGAATTATGATGATGAAGTCCGAAGTGCAGAGTATGTTGGTAGCGAGAGGCCTTTGCAACTGGGTTTCTGGTAGGAAGTATGAGTCGTGGTAGTAGCAGTGGGCGATCCGGGCATTTCGAGTGTCAGTGTATGAAGAAGATGGTCATAGTAACGATGATCATCATGGTGCTGATGGGGCTGTAGCTCATGTGATGGCTCGACCCATGCCGGGGCCCACCCCACGTCTTCAATCAACCAAGACGCCCACCCCACGTCTTCAACCAAGACTGGGATGCAGTGCATGGGACGGGTCTTGTATCATGGGGTGTGGGACAGAGCCGAAAGGATGGGGATGGGAGGGGCCAGGGTACAGTAGCGGGATAGTGGGGTTATGCTCCGATAGTTGTTGGCTGTTGGGTTAAGCATCAAACACGAGTCCACTGAAGCTTTTGCTCGGAAGCAGCGAAACTCGGCAGAGGCGTCAGGCGAGCTCGTCCTTCCACCGGCCAAAGTTTTGAAGGACGAGCCAGTTATTCAGGACCGGTTGGCCAATGAATGTTTACATTTGAAGGGTTTTCCCGGTTTCAATGCATCGCTGCTCGGCGTGGTTTTCAAATCTATTTTCACCACCCGTCCCATCATTTAAATTATTATTATTCCCCGCCACAGGAGGTGCACATCGTCCACTTCAACGATGTCTACAACCTCCAGCCGCAACACCAGGATCTTGGGGAGAAGTGGGAAGGATCTGCAAAGAAGCAGGTTAGACCATGAGATTTAGCACTGGGAGTCCCAAGGCAAGCCATACAGAAAGGGCAGCTCCGAAGGATTACAGGGCAAGGAGCGCATGGTTTGAGACCCATGTGCAGACTGCTAGTCGCAAGATCTACGGAAGCCTCCACAAGAATGGGACGGTTCCGAAGCACATTCTCTGGCTTTGGTTTTCGACCGTGGCTGGTTAACATGCCCCTGAACAGGAGGAGCCAGTGGGCGGAGCCGCCCGTTTCATGACCATCCTCCGAGAGTTGAAGGCAGAGTTGGCGCCCCAGAAGGTGCCAAGCGGTGCGTTGAAGGGCTTCGGGAGAGCTTTTCGTTGTGGTTGTGAGTGTCGAGAGCACCTCGTTTCTTCATGGGGTAGGTCCCAACAGCCTGTACTTTCTGCCTTGGACAAGGAAGAAAAACCCCATCGGAGCTGAGCAGGATCGGCATTCTCATGATCTTCGTGCTCGTGCTTACCGCCGCCTCCTCCCTCCTACCTTCTCCTCCATCGTCTCTGTCGTCTGCGTCGTCATCGTGGCTCCTCCTCCTCCTCCTCCTGATGCTGATGCTGCTGCTAATCCTGCTCCTCCTATCGTATCAACATCATTGTCATCATCATCACCATCATCATCAACATCATCATCATCGTCATCATCATCATCATCATCGTCATCATCATCGACATCATCATCGACATCATCATCATCATCATCATCATCAGCATCATCACCACCATCATCATCAGCACCTCCACCACCATCCTCCTCCTCATCATCATCGTTTCTTCTTTTTCATCACCACCCACTTCAACACATTCATCATCTCCATCAGCATAACTGTGGTTGTTTTACATGTTGTGTTCTTTGTCATCGTCATCACCATGACAATCACCATGACCATCACTATCATCATCACCATCATAATCACCATTATCCTCCTCATCATCATCAGCAGCAGCATCATCAGCTGCATTTGATTGCGCATTGTCGCCGTCAAAATAGCCGTTACCATCATCATTATGACTGACACCCCGTCACTCTCGTCGTCACGCTGCTATGAGCGTGCTTGCCGTAATGATCACGGTGATGTCAATGGCTGTTGACCATGTCCATGGTCATCATAACAATCCCCTGCATCATCGGCATCGTCATCTGCATCACCACCAGCATTATGGCATCGTGATGTTCTGACCTCCTCTCCTGCTGCATGAACCCCCCCGGCAGGTGCTGGTCTGCATGTCCGGGGACTTCGTGGGGCCTTCGCTGACTTCATCTTTCAGCAAGGCTTCTTCTGTTTGATGGCAGAATCCCCAGAACGTAGACAAGCCCTGAAACCAAGGGAGTTCTAAAGAACTTCGAAGCCACGCCTTCCAGGGAAGACGCCACATCGGTTTGATCAGGTGTCAGGACTCAGGACTGGAGATGGATTGTACAAGGTGTGTAGACTTGACTTCATCATTGCGTCCCATTTTCCCGAATGCGTAGCAGAAGGGTTCTCGTTTGAAGGTTGGGAGTCTGGGGGTTAGGAGTTGACGCCGAATGCGTGCGCAGCGTCCGCAAGCGTCCGCAAGCGTCCGCGAGCGTTCGCGAGCGTTCGCGAGTGTCGCGCCCAGCCCCCAGCCCCCAGCACCCAGCCCCCAGCACCCAGCCCCAAGCCCCCAAATCGTCGCGAAACGCAGAACTGTCGTCACTTTTTGGACCTCGCGTTCCAAAAGTGTCAACAGTCACGGGGATGGAGGGGGTCCTGGTCGCGAAACCTAGAACTGATAATCCTGCTGCTATCGGGCGCGCAACTGCATTCGGGTTCGTGGCTCCTATCAGGTTTGATGTCTGTTTTGGTTCCGTAGCAGGTCACAGACTCCTCATGCACGTCCCAAGCAGTAGAAGTAGAAAGCCCCCGGCGCAAGACACTGATCCTGTGACCCCTAGTGTTTGCTTCGCCTGGAGGGCGCGCACATCATCGATGCCATGAATGCAGTCGGGGTGGACTACGCGACTTTCGGGAATCATGAGTTTGACTACGGCTACTTTGCTTCTCTGAGTCGAGGCTCTACCTGCCTCAAGCGAAGGACAAAGACAGAATCGAAAGTTGGGTAGCAGGGAGCTCCCAGTCGGTCTAGCTTCATACATCTTTACTGCTTGCATCAAAGCATTTTCGGGTTATTCTACAGACTCACAGCCGCCTCGAGTGCTACAGTTCTTCTTTCCCTCTGATGCATAGAGGCGGCCACGACCGCCCTGCAAGAACAACAGCATTTTCTGAGCATGTTTGCTGGAGAGCTGTCGGCCATGGCCATGTGGCCACGGACTGAGGCTACCAATCCCTCCTCAACCGACTTCAAGGTTACGATGACGACGCGCAGGCACTCGGTTTCCCGAAGCCTGGCGCACGACTCCAGTCTACTCCAAGCATTTTGGGATTAAGCTTGTGCGTAAGGATGAAAACGCCGATTCCCATCCTCAACCCTCCACTTGAATCCTTGAGGATATCGTGGAGCCTTTAAGCGGCCAGAGCCGTCACAGTTCCTGCTTCATGGAGAGCCGGAAGCCTCCAGAAATCCCGGAGCTGAGCTTTCAAGTTCGAAGAGCTGCGTCCCTGAAGCCGAGACAGAGCCAAGAACCACCAGAGCCCTCCCCCGACGAGGCAGGCGAGGGCCACGAGGAGGCGGTGACTTGGGGGGTTTTGGGGATCAGGGATGAGGGTGCTTAGGGGCCTCAGAGTGCGGAGTCAGCATCACCTCCAGCATATCAACGATCCAAGACGTCAGGGCTCTGGGATGCACTTGCTGGCATCAGGTCGACTACCCGAAATCCACGGCCACCTGGCTCATGCCGCTTGGAATCAAAGTCTCCTTAGCCCTAGTTCTTGTCTATATTGTAATTTTTACATACAAATTTGCGGATGATAATAAGAAGGCTTTGCCAAAAGCTTAACCGGAAGGCCCAAGTCAATCCCGAAGGCTGGGAAGGGCTCCCTGAACTAAGCGATGCAAACTCCACGCCCCCCAGGCCCAAACTCCACAGCGAACCGCGAGCTGAGGACCAACATGAGCGAGGGGAAAACCGGTGATCCGGTGGGTGGTGCCGAGACGAAGCGTTACGACATCGTGGAGGCCAGGAGCCTAAGCCTTTTTGAGCTTAGTCTGGACTTCGCACGGAGAGGAATGCTATGCAGTTATAGACGCAAGAAGGGTTCGAGGTAGGATTTGGCAGTTTCCAGTTCATCGATTTGAGGAGCTGCGTTGATTGATGCAGGCATCCGTTTCCGGGCTCGTCAGCTTGTGTGCCACTTACACTTGGCAGAACTCTCAGAAGTCTCTCACTCTTGCGACTCTTGCGACTCTTGCGACTCTTGCGACTCTTGCGACTCTTGCGACTCCCGACTCTTGCGGCGTTGGAGTTGCCGAGCCCATGGCCGCGCGCCGCGCGCCGCCCGGCAAGGGGAGGCTTCCCTGTGCGGCAGCCATTGTCGCAGCACTGGCGGTGCACTGGCCGACAGGGTTCCAGGCACCGCGGCGACTCGGCTGGGGGCCCTGGGGGCGTGGGCCCGGCAGAGCGGGGCTCCGCTCGCTCCGCTCGCTCTCTCCGCCTGCGCCTTTCCGACCGCCGAGCTCCGGCTTCGGCGAAGGGGCGACTGCGCCAGCGCGACGAGCCCATGCCGCTGCGGCGTTGACCGGGTCCCTGGTCGTTGCCAACTTCTTGCCACCCTTCCTTGGGCTTCTGCAGGCCGAGTACGGCGTGTCTTACGGATACGGCCTTGCAACTGCCTTCTCTGGAGCTTTGCTGTTTGCAGGAAATCTGCCAACGCCGGTAGCATTGCACGCCGGCTGCCTTTGCTTCTACGGCGCGAGGCTGTCCCTTTTTCTCTTGTATCGTGAGCTGTGCATTGCACGGTTCCGTGAGTTTCGCGACAGAATCGAGCAGAGATCAAGAGACAGTGGGAGCCGTTGGAGTCGCGTGCCCTTCCTCAGTGCTTGTGCTGTTTTGTACTTGGGCTTGGCTGCTCCCATTGCCATGGCCACCGCAGCACCTTCCGTCGAGAGGTTCCTCGTGTACAAGGTCGCTGTAGGGCTCATGTGCTCTGGCTGCTTCCTTGCGGCTTTGGGCGATTTCTGGAAGTCCTTGGCAAAGGCAAAGCGGGGAGAGGATGCCTTGGTTACCGGCGGCCCCTTTGCAATCTTCAGGCATCCGAACTACACCGGTGAGCAGCTTTTGTGGACAGCCAGCTTCGCTGCGGGGCTCTGCGCCTTTGCTGCCTATCCCTCACCTTTGAAGGCTCTGAAGGCCCTCTGGCTGCCGACCTTGGTGGCCTCGCTGGGCTATCTCGGCATCTTCTTCGTCCTCATGCAGGCCACCCGCGGCCTGGAGCAGCGGCAGATGAAAAACTACGGAGGCAGCCAGGCCTTTGAATCCTGGCGGGCTCGCACCTGGGGCGGCTTCAGCTTGTCCCAGAAGCTTGCAGAAGAAGCCGCCTCCAACGATTAGAGGCCCAGCAGGAGAAAGAGTGCTGCCCAGATCTCTGCCCTTTCGTCATGCAGGGGTTTTTGGGTCTAGCTTCACAGCCACCGTGCCGCGGTTAGCCAAGCTAATGCAGCTAATGATTAGGTATTCGCAACGATGATAAGTATCCACGCTTGAAAACGTACAAGGTCAGCATGTTCTTCGGCACAGTAGCAGGTCCCGAGCATATGCAAAAAGGGTTTTGCTGGTCCAAGCAAAGAGAGCCCAAATCCGAGAGACGCTCTGGTGCAGCTTAGTACACCCAGTAACCAGGCCACAGGTGGATTTTGCAATTCCGCTGAATGACTTGAGCTCAAAGGCCCAAGCCCAGAGCCGTAACGCTACCCAGCTACCCTTAGCATCCCTTAGCCGTCAAGCTTCGATAAAGATCCTCTGCCGGCTCTATCTCTCGAGGTCAACGGCGTGAAGGTCGGGCTGATGGGCCTCTCCGAGGCTGTAAAAGTCGCAGCATTGCCACAAGATTACTCGCACCACCGTTATCCATGAGTGATGCCTCATGCTTGCAAATCAATGTGGTGCTAAGTAGGCCGGCGAGAGAGTAAGAGAAGGGCCTCAAGGGGCTTCTTCCACTTCGAGCTTGAGGTCAGGGTTTGGGGCTCAGTCCTTGGCCTGAAATTGAAGGGACCCGCTCGTCCCCAAAACACCGTGATAAATCCGAAGTGCTGGTGCTTCCCACCTCGTCTGGTCCCTTTTCGTGTAGTTGATAACCCGTACTTCGCGTTAGAATCGTAGTCAGAAGCTCTGGGACCTCGCGCTTGGCCGTGGAGGACTGGCTGGCCGGCTGCTCGCAGTTGCGGGACGGGGAAATCGTGTACAAGGACCTTGTGGCGTGTCGCCCCTTCGTTTGTGTTTCTGGGTCCTAGGCGCTTTAGAAGATATTACTGTACCGGATGACCAGCATCAGTGAAATCCGGTTTCTGCAATTGGAGTAAAAGCAAAACTGATGGTTGGTGTCGTCAGTGTAGTTGCTGTCCTTCCTCTTGCGATCGGGCATGCCCACTGGATCACTATTACGGGGCGATGGTAGGATCACATCGAGACGGGCCGCGAGTATGCCCGGAAGATGAGGCAGGAGGGGGCCCAGGCGCGGCGACCCCGAAGCGAAGCGGCGAAGCCCCCGACCCGGCCTCAGCTCGAAGGCCGAGCTCTTTCTTCGCGGGTCCCGCAGGTCGTGATTGCCCTCACGCACAACCGCTTCGAGAACGACAAAGTGCTCACCGCGGTGCCCTGTCAGAGACAGTACGATGACAGGTGCTGGATGATGTGCCAGCAGTGGTGATGAGTCTTCGTGCTGGTGATGACGGTGAGGATTGCAAGGAGGATGATAGGAGGAGGGGGAGCCTTTCTTTCTTTGGTTCTGGCTTCGGTCCTCATCAGCAGTTGCAGCGGGACTCAACACTCAACCTAAACCCCCAAGCCCTCAACCCTCAACCCTAAAAAGAAAGCTGCTCCAAACCCTACTACAGTGGCCTAGAGGAATGTGATTCCAGGCCGTCCCTGAGATCGACCTCCTCCTTGGTGGCCACGACCACTTCTACAAACGTGCGGAGCGCCGCACACAAAGCGTAGCGGCATTGTAGGGGTCCTTCTATAATGAGGATCCTGCCTACCAGATCTGAGGGGTCCTCAGAAGGCCACTTCCAGAAGAAGGAGTATTGATCAACGCTCAGGGCTCCAGCTAGGGGTTCTGCTACGGCTCCCTTTGTTTTTTTTAGCGGTCCCCTTGGGTGTCTTTCCCATTTGTCGATTGAGAAGATGCTCACATTCCGCATGAAGTACGAAGCCAAAGAGCCCAATACCAGACCACCAGCTGCAACCAGCTGTCAGATTGTTTCTACTGACGACGAGAAAGCTCATGGTCTTGAATTTATGATTCGGCTGGCCCGATCCAAATTGGACCACTCCTAGTTGCGAAGGTTTAGCTTTTCGAGAAACGTCTCCAGCCCAAAACAAGCCTGTCTGGGAGGATAAGAAGCACCGCGTGGTCAAGTCCGGTGAGGCTTGGCGACTGCCGGAGGGACTTGCAGTTTCACCTCGCATTGGGTGCCCACGTTTCATGTCTCGCAGCAGTGGGCCAGGGTACCATGTTCCACCTTTTTAGAAGGGGACTCTTGCCAGGACCACCTTTTTAGAAGGGGACTCTTGCCAGGAGTGGCGTTGGCTGACACACACCACCCTGCACATGATGGGGGATACACTGAAGAAGCTGTCCGTCGAGCGCTACGACGTGGACACATGCCTAAAGTAATCATGCCAATGAAAAGATGATTCCAAGATTTTCAGGTGTGGCGTGTTACGAAGCCGTCACTTCACCAGCTTTGTCTGCCTCTTCCCAGAAAGCAAGATGTGCCCGAACAGTAGACATAAGATGTGAAAGAAGAGAGTTTCTCGAAGAGACATCGCGGCACCACACCGCCCTCCCCCTCGCCCCAGCCGAGGACTCGGACGTGGAGTGCGATCCTGTTCTGCAGGAGCTGGTGGACAAGTACGCGCGGATTCGGGACAACAAGTTCAAGCAGGTGATCTGCCAGATCAAGAGCCCCTTCGATGCCACCGAGGAGTGCTGCAGATATCAGGAGGGTGTGATGACGAACTGGATTTGTGACGCCGTGGCGGAAGACTACTCTGTGAAAGATGGCCTTCAATCGGCAGATTTTACCATGATCATGGGCCTCCACTTTGCTGGCAAGAAGGCATCTGGGGCTTGGGATGGTGGTTTGCTTGAAGTTGTGAGGAGTAGCCGTAGCAGTAGTAGTAGTAGTAGTAGTAGTAGTAGTAGTAGTAGTAGCAGTCGTCGTCATAGTAGCAGTAGTAGTAGAAGCAGTCGTCGTCATAGTAGCAGTAGTCGGTCGGTCGCAGTCGTCGTGGTGGTGGTGCTGGTGGTGATGGTGTTGGTGGTGGTGCAGTAGTGTTGAGCGGAAGCAAACGTGGTAAACAGAACGCGGAAGCAGACGCAGGGGAGCCAGCCATTGCGAGCAGGAGAGCGGGAGCCGGAACGGTGTTGGGCAGCGGGTAGGTTTGTGCGTCTGTTGGTGTGACTGGGAGAGTCTGTGACGTATTCAGGAAGATCAAAGTGCTTGTCATGCCAGCCGCTGCTGGTTGCAACATCGGAGCTGCACCACAAAGGACAGTGATATAGGGAAGCAGAGCTGGTCACAGGTCATTATCGTAGAAGTAGATGCGAAGAGCAAGCTATTGAAATCTGAGAGTCCCTCGCAGGCTAGGTCTTCAGGAGCTTGCAGGAGTCGTCGGCAAGAGCGAACCTTCCGCCTAACAAGACATTCGGGGACCCTCCGGCCCTTGGCTTTGATACATCGAGAGTTACGCATGTAGCAGGGCAGTTCAAGAATGCACCCACAAGCACTGGCACTACTGAGCCCCTCAGCGATAGTCTCACTGGCTTTCATGGCCCCCTTTCAAGCAGCACCTTGGCTTGTTCAGCTTTACCCTGCTGCCAGGTCTTCTCGGCGGGGGATTTTACATTGGGTTCGCTGATGGCCGTCTTCCCGAAGCCCTGCCAGGTTCCCTCGCAACTTCAAAATCAGACCGGCGAAAGGGTCTTTCCGCGGGTTTTGGTTGGTTGGGGCGAACTTCGATTCATCGAAGCAGTTGCTGGTAGCAGGTTTCGCTGCCTTGGAAGCTACTGGTGAAGCCGTTCCAGCAGTGGTAGCTCTCGAGCATGCAGCGTTCGGAAGACGAGAGCTCCATGCGATTATCTGTTCGTCTTTATAAACCTTCACCTTGGGACTTGTCTGATCTCATCACCTGATCTCCCAACGCCTGTGGTTTCAGCGCCCTCTCTGAGGTGGTGGTTCTGAAGCTCAAGGGCTCCGATGTCATCAAGTCCCTGGAGCGCGGCTGCTCCTTTCTCCCTAAGGCGCGGCTAGAAAGCCTGGAGTGCGGGACAGTGCAGAAAGTCGGGGACCTCTCATACATCAGCCTGGGGAGCAGAGTCTTGCGCGAGCTTTGCGAGAGCCTGCTCCAGGAGTGTGGCCCTCTTCACCACACCAGCGAAGCTCTGACCTACAAGATCAAGATGGGCAAGGGCAAGCAGGCTAACCAGGCGACTAGGGCCCAAGTGCATTGACAGAGAGCTTTTTTGTGCATGCTGTGTAGCTGTGGGAGTCCGGCTTCAGCAGAGCTCATCCCATAGTCTTGTTTTTTAATCTCACACACTTCGGTAGTGCCGGCATCCTGGACGCTCGGCGACTAGGGACTGCTCCAGCTTCTTGAAGCATGGCGATGAAGATTTTGGGTTTTTACATCGTGAAGATGACGACCATGTTTGCGATCAGGATGACAAGGATGATCATGCCGATGTTGATGATTCTGGTGATGTTGTAATTGATGGTTCCAGTGATATTGTTGATGAGGATGATGTCGTGATGGTTCTTGTGCTCGTGGTATTGCTGTTGTTGTTGCTGCGGCGGCTGCTGCTGTTGCTGCTAATTCCAGTCTCCGTATGAATATTGCATGAAGTAGACCGACAGTTGGAACATAGATCACGGATGATTTGTGCTAGCATTCCCTATGCATACTAGCCGTAACGGTAATCCAACGGCATCAGGATGCTGCTGCTGCTGCTGCTGCTGCTGCTGCTGCGGCTGCTGCTGCTGCGGCTGCTGCTGCTGCTGCTGCTGCTGCTGCTGCTGCTGCTGCTGCTGCTGCCACTGCAGTTGCTTCTTGGGCTCGGGGTGCTAGGTGTGCTAGGACTGCTGCCGGTGCTGGTGGTGGTAATGGTGCTGGTAGTGGCAGTTAATCTGTTGTTGGTGGTGGTTTTTAAAACAGCACGAGTTCCTAGTACTGCCGACCAGCTCCCATCGCCTTTGCTGCCGCAACTGCTGTTGTCGCTGGCCTAGCCCCGAACAAACGAACAGCCAGGTGACCGATGTGAAAGTCAAGGGCAAGCCGATCGAGCCCGGCAAGTTTTACGAGGCGACAGGGAGCTCTGGGTTCGGGACGTCCGAGAACCCTCAAAGCTAGACGGAGCTCAGCGGAGCTGAAGCCCTGACTGAGGTGGCCGTGACGGAGACGATGGCCCAGGGGAAGTTCGGATACCCCTGGATGGCGGAGGCTGAGCGAATCGTGGACGAAGAGTCGGGGATGCAGATCCAGGACCACCGCGGCCTTAGTTCTAGGGCTTTCGTTTGGTTTCAGGCTCTGCGGTCAACTCTGAGCTTCTTCGATAGAGGGTTTGGGGATGGTGGTATTTGCTGCTTCAACGTGTGATATGTGCAGACCCTTCAAGATGGCATAAGATGGCCCCTTACTCTGGCTTGAGCACCGGGCCGACCGAAAAGGACGACGTCCCCAAATTCAAGAGAAGAGTTCGAAGGTTTCTGCCCCGTAAACTTGGTGAGAAAGCCCATATCCCGACTGGCGAAGCCCAAGTTTTCAGGATCTGGTGCTCATGTATCTGAAGCGGCACCCAAAGCAGGCAGCCCAGGCACAGCTAGGAAGGATCAAGATTCTCTCTTGAAAGAAGGAGCCGGCCGGTCATCGGGGGCTTTGCTCTTAGCTAGGGGATTTCGGGTTCATTTCGGGTCACGGGACTCTCATGGCCCGGCACCTTCTGATAGCTGCGAGCTTTCGAGCTCGTGCCAGTCAGGCACAGCAGACGGCATCTAGCCAACGGAAAGTGTGCAGCACGGTACTGCTAAGTGCGCAAGCAAGCGAAGAAGAAACAGATAACACACACCGAACAAGCAAGGCCTGAAAGAAGTCTTCGTGCGGAAGTTGAAGTTGTTGTCTGCGATCGGTCCACAAAGACCATTCCTGTCCGGATTCCTCTCAAGGAGGGGCCCACTCTTGATGGACGTGAATCAACCGTAGCGAACAAAAAACCCGAAGCTCAGTCGGAGCTTGATACGTTAGTCTGATGATTCGGGTCCCCAGACTAGTTCCTGGTGAAATCGCCAGGTCCGGTGCAGCCCTTTAAACCCTTTTGCTTTGTGCAGCGCTCCAAGCGCTCCAAGCCTGAAGCAGAGCAGCCAAAGAGAACCTTTGATCGGCCGCAATCTAACCACCTCGAAAAACTGCCCTCGAGCATGGATACGTAGACTGCAGGTATGTATCTGCGCGCTAGTAGAAGCACTATATGAGTATAATATGTATCCAGAATCCAGATCTTTCTCAGTCTGTATGCGTGTGCATGCAGAACGGCCAGCAGATGACTCTCCCCTACTCAAGAGCCCCACAGCCCAGGAACTGTTCCCTGGTTTTAGTGCATCGCCGTGGTGTAGAATACACCGCTGGCGTGAACCGCATAGCAACCTGCAGGCATGCGGTAGAGCATCCAGCATGGAAAAGGCGCTGTCCAGGTCTGGTGTATTGGGGTTTCGGTGTGTTGCGCTGACTTGATCTTCTCAGAATCTTCTCGTTTGGGCGCTTTCTTCCGGTCAACTTGTCTAAGGGCTTTTCGCAATATAGATCGGCAGACTCGGGATTTCTGCTAGGTGATCGGGCCGCCGAACCAGCAACTCATAGCCAATATGTCAACAGGCTCCATCCCGTATCCGGGGGAGGGAGGGTTCCGGCGTTGAGATACCTGGTTACCGGGTGAAGAAGACACTTGAGTGCGATGGATGGTGTAGTGTCCTCTTGCGAAGCGCTGCAGGTCCGCCTTATGTCGTCTCATTCTTGTTGCCCCTGATGTTGCTTGTGTTTGTTGCGAGGGGATGGAGAGGTTGATGGATCCTCGTCTCGTGCTCTGGGAACCCGGAAGTTGAGCCCCGAAGAGCGACGGTGATGGTGACTTTGCGGTGTTTGGTGCCTGGTTGCAATTATTTGCAATTGTTCAACGGTTTTTGGAATCCCCAGGCGGTGCATGAATGTAGACCCCAATCGCAGCCTCAAGCGACTCAAGCACCAACAGATCCTACACTTGAGGAGCGAAGCCCGTCGACGTTCGAAACGTTTTGTCGTGCTTGTCATTCGAACCTTAGGTTCGGGTTGCAGATCTTTCGAAGCGCAGCAGGAACATTTGACGCTGCTCAAGTTGCTTCAACTGCATGAACTCGACTCTCGACACGCCCTACCTCTTGAAACTGGGATGCCATAGGCAAGCAGGTGGCAATACTCATAACTGTCCAGACTGCTCGGATGGCGTCCTGCGACGTCGTCGATGTCGCGGCTTGCACAACTGATCCTTGCCGTGGGAAGCAGATTTGGCTGTTGCTTTACGTTGTCCGTCGCCCATGATGTTTGAACCACGCCATTCCAACAGGGGTCTACTCCACACTCTGTATCGCGGCTGCTTCCTGAACCCGACCGGTACCACCGTGGATAAAGCCCGGCGTCCTATGAGCATCGCACCCTAAACTCGTTTCTTGAAAAGAGAAACTACGCCTTCGTCTTCGCTTCTCCGCTTTTTGAGGCTGACGCGGTTCCGGCTGCCCCTGGAGACGACCTCGGCTGAGCTGCGCAAAGCCTACTACAGGCTTTCTTCTACCGATCGCGAGGGTCGTGACTGTTTACGGGTTTTGGGTTTACTGGGGTCTGCGAGCCCAAACTGCTAGTGTCCATACCTTGGAGCCGTAAAGGCAGCAACAGGAAGCTACGCAAAAAGACTTTCCAAAACAGAGACGCGGGTTCTGTCAGCAGAGTCGCTGAACTGCCAGGATCCTCACCATGATGTGGATGCACCGAACTCCTCGACATCCCTCAAACTTTATTCAACGCCCAAGACCCAATGTGACAATGTGAGATCTTGTTAAATCTACACTCGTGAAGAAGTGCTGTTCCTCAGGGAGGCGAAGTTGCTGCATCCGGATCGAAATCCGAGCAGCAGCGGTGCACAGGCCGTCATGTTGTTGTGATTTGGGGTTCAAGGTTTAGGGTTCAGGGCTCAAACATTGTGCTTTAGGAGTTGGGGTGCATGTTTTAGGGTTTGCTATAAAGACGATGCGCCGTCATCCCGGTCAGTTACGAATATCATTGCAATGAGTACAACAGCATACAACGCTCGAGATAGCATTTTCAGTGATTACGACTGTGCTGACTGTCGTGGGACATTTCGACCTTCACAAGACTGCGATTGCAAAAATGTGGTAACCTAGAACTAATTTTGCCATCAAAGAGACAACAACATCGGAATGAATGACTTACAGATTTGAGAAAAACGTGTCATCGTCAATCCGCTTTTGTTTGCAAACTGGCCTCGGCGAATTTGTTGTCTTTATTTCCGCGAATCGCAACCTATTGAACGTATGTCACAGACCTTCAGCTATCACAGCTCCTGGTATTTACAATTTACAAGTCTTGTCGCTTCGCAGGCAACCTGATGCGTCAAAGACATAGTCGAGGTAAAGGTAGTAGAGTAGCTTCCTGTGGGTGGTAGTCGATCATGAAATGATAGTGAGACATACTTGCCTTGTGATGCTTGTCATCCCTGCTGGGTTGGAAACGAACTTGAGACACTAAGGCACTGATGCATGCTTTGATAAAACAATAATGGCGGGCATGTGTCGGGCAGCCCATATTGCCGTGAGAATTGGCTGCCAGTACATCATCGCGTTCAACACTTCCAGCGCAAAAAGTTCAATTTGGCAGTGTAAGCCGGAGCTTTTCAATGTGCATCGCCTGGGCTCATTGCCCTTTATTCCTGCCACTGGCTTTCACCGTAGCCCTTTCTCAACTTCTGCTTCTTCTGATTTGTGCTTTCCTTTCGACCTGCCTTCTGAATGACATGTTGTTTTTTCCTCTTCCGTTCCGTGCTCCTTGTCCCGGGATTTGTGTTTTAGATCCCAATGGATTTCGGGGTTTACTTTGGCGTCAGCTTCTGGTTGAGAGAGTCAGCCCAGACCTTCTTCTAAAGCCTCAAGTCAAAGCTTGGGGGTTGTTCTTTTGCTTCGCCCAAAGCTTCATGCAGTTTACTTCCCCTCCGCGAGCCTGGAGGCAAAGCTCCAGGCCTGATAGTGGGGTTGTCCTATCGGCTTGTTCAATACCATGATAAGAGACAGAGTATGAGTAATTACTGTTCTAGCTCCTGGTTAAGTACTACTACAAATGCTTGTTGAAACCCCTCATTTGTTTGGTTGCAGCTGGAAATTGGGCTCGAACTGCGAAAGGCCGTCGCCTGTTGATTCATCCTCCAAACAAGAGACAGACAGAAAGCGAAGAGAGCCAAAGAAACGGACAAACGGAGGCCTTCGCACAATTGCGTGCCGACTTCGAGGAGGCTTGCTGCTTGCTGTTGCTCTTGGACTTCGGGGTTTGGTGTAACAACCTCAGAGGCGTTGGGAACGGGAGCACTGACGATTGTTGGCATAAGCTTGGTCGTGATGTCAACGAATTCCACCAGCAGCACCATGATGGTATGTTAGGGAGGAGGCGGCTTTCAGAGGTTTTGGTTCGAGCTTCCCGGGCTTGGCCTTCGATTTGAGATCCGTGCTTTCATGCAGCCGAATGCCGGGAAACTTGTCTCGACTTTTTTCCGGAGAGTTTCTCGAAGCCAGAAAACGTTCAAGAGATGCCAGACCCAAGTCTCGAGAGGTCGGTTCGATCAGCACAAACAGGAGTTTCCGAATATGTGGGACCCCCAAGATAGGTTCCCAGCAGACTCCGGGAGCTTCGACCTTCCCATGGCCTTCTGCGACAGGCCCAGAAGCTCCTTGAAGAGCCACAGCGCGGCCCCGGCCCTCCCCATCCAGGCTCGCGACATCAGGATCAGTGTCCTGCCTCTGTCCTTCCTCTTCCGAATTCATGTTGAGTGGCTCCAAAACCCAGGGGCTGTTTTGATAGGAGAGTCGTCATCAGCATCAGTGAAGATGCCAGCCGCAGTGGCAATAGCAACCTGAACAGCAAAGCTTCAGAATGGTCGAATAACATACGGTCATGTTTGTTGAAATTGCAGAACGAAGCCCGTCATGACTCAGGACAGCTATAGAAGGATGGTAAGTGTGGCATGCAGAGCCATTTAGCAAATCGCAACGGTGACAGCACATTACAGGCTATGACAGTATCATTAGGCACTGTCGGCACGACGATCAGCATTCATCGCCTTCGTGATGATAAAGCCAGCGATATCGATGATGATGACGACGATGGTGGTGATGATGAAAAAGATGATGATCGCGTTGATGCTGGTGATGTTGACGATGACCATGATCCACATCAGGTTGAATATCTGGTACGTGCTGCTGCATATGCTGATAATATATGCCAGTGGAGCTGAGATGACTTCTGCGATGATGCTGCTGCGCAGACTGGTGATGGTGGTGACCGTAGCAACACTTGCGGTTGCTGTCATGAGGACATATGAGAGTGAGAATGACGGTTTCAGATGTTGAGTGCGGTTAGGATTGCGAAAGGGATAAGATGAAGATGATCTTTCAGTGGTTTCGTTGCAGCGTGGTAGAGAAGGAACAAGCGGCAGTCTTCCCCTCTGAATGGAATCTGCTCGCGTAGGAGCTGGCGGCTGCTAACCACTCAGGACAACAATAGTTTTGTGTGTTTCTTTTAGATTTCCTCCCCCCCTGCCCGTGCAGCAGCCACCTAACAAATGCTAGCCGTCTCTCTGCCAGATGGGCCAGACTTCTCTTTCGAGGACCTGCTGAGCCTGATGGTAGTTGCATGATTGATGATCAAGATAACAGTTCGGATATTGATACCGTAATGACGAGGATGAAGATGATGAAGACGATGCTGATGCTGGTGGTCACGAAGAAGAAAAGATGATGCCGAAGATGACGGTGCTGTGTGAAGAATACGACGACTCATATGTAGTGGCATAGAATTTGCATGATGCAGAAGCTCGCGCTAGTCAGCTTCTCCTCGACAGTCATTGGGGCGGAGGGCCGTGTTTTCATCCGCGGCCGAGTATCAAGGCAGTTAGGGGGTCGTCTTCGGAGGCTTCTCCTTTGGAGCGCTGAGCCCTCTCCCCCCTCTCCCCCCTCCGTGGCGAGGACGGCAAGCGCTGGTCGGCCGCCTCCTGGGCCGCGCGGTCCCAGGCGCGACGCTTCCCGAAGCCCCAGAGGGGGCTTCCGAAGGGGGCGTTGTCTTCGGGCTTGTCTTTTATTTTTTGGGTTTGAGGGCATGAAGGTTTCAGCTCTTTGGCTTTGAGGTCATTTCCCAACACCAAGCCCTGCCTGCCGGTCCACAAGCCCCCACCAAGCAACAAAGGCGCCTCCGAAGTTCCGGGGCTTTCGTGAATCCTCCGAATCCCGGCCGGAGCCGGCCGTGCCGGTGGCAGCCCGGCTGAGTTTGGTGCTCTTTGGGCTCTGGCTCGTGGGCTGGTAGCGGGGGATGAAGGAGGCAGATGTGTCAGGGGTCCCTCTGTAGCTGCACTTTTCGAGGCTCATTTGGTTACGCAGGGTTTTGTCAAACGGGCACGTCGATTGACGTGGCTTAGCGTGGCTTCAGGTTCGGGAGGTTTAGCGATTTAGCGCTGAGCGGTTTGCATTGTTTTGGTGTGTAGTGCTAAAAGCATGCTAAAAGCATGCTGGATCTTTTTGCTATTTCAGTTCTTTGCCGGTAGGCGTGGCGTTTGTGGAGAAGGTAGATTGAGGTGAGGGAAGTGAGGGAAGTGAGGGAAGGCTGGTGCTTCTTTTCGTCTTGAATGGCATCTTTATTCCAAAGTGATCGTCATCCAAGATTTATGACTTTTTTCGATCATGCAGATCGCACCGTCTTCGCAAGAGAAACTTTAACAATACAGCGGCAGTGTACGCGTTAGGCGAGCCAGGCTATTGCCTGCGACGGGTGGGCAGTCTAACTGGAAGGACACCCAACTTTCAACAGGACTTGCTGCGTTTGCCGTTTCTGTCTGGAAAAGGTACAGAAGGGGCTTCCTAGCTCAGGGCTTGTGGAAGTCTGAAGGACTTGGGCCTTGCTTAAACGGTCCTAGGTGGGGCTGCCGCACGAGGTGGTGTGCCTCGGCCCTTTGCGGTAAGGGGTGGTCGAGGTTCGGTGAAAGGAAGGACACGAAGAATCATGCAAGGGAAGATAGGTCGAAATGGAGTCAATGGAGTTTGGCTCGAGAGGCTTAAGCCCAGAATTTAGATGTCGGATGTGCTCAGGGATCTGGAGTTTGCCGCTTTGTTGCTCAGATGCACGGTACATGTCGACGAGTTGCGGGCTTGACATCAGATTTTCGCTGCAGCTCACTTCCGCCACGGAACCGAGGTACACCTTCACAGCCGTCGTCTCGGGCGCCATCCTTTTCGGATTCCTCTACCACCTCTCGCAGGAGAGACGGCCTTCACCGCAAGGGGTGCTGTGGTCGGTCTTGTCCGCGTTGCATGCTCCACCAGCTTCCAGGGGCCTAACTAACCCGAAGCCTGCAGGGGAAGAAAAGCCCCGCCGGTTCGGGAAGTTTCCGCAAAGCTCTGGTCCACAGGAGCTCTCGCCTCCCCGGCGTTACTGCCAGCACGCTGTGTCGCCCGTGCACGTTGATTCGGCTTGCAGTGTGAACGGGGTGTTGAGGGCTCGCAGTGTTATTCTGGGGGCTCAAGAAGCCTGAATGTTCTATTCAGTTCCGGATGACTCGTGGGGGTCTCCGAGGGCGACCTGCGCTTGGGGGTAAGACTACACCGGTCACTCTGGCGAGCTGACAGACTCTCTCAAAGATCCTTTCAAGTTGGGCATCCGGAACAATCAGCCGCTGCACTGTTCTTGAATTGTCCCGAAAGCGATCGGAACGGCCAGAGGCGATTGATAAAGCAGGAGTCTGTTGCAAAGTGGGGTGGGCACGTTACACCGGGAGGCTCCTGCAAAATGCAAACGGACGCAGTCCACACCTGCGCGTGGCGCTCGAGAACTTCAGCAAGGCCTGGAGAGGGGGCTGTACGGAAAGTTCGGGTGTCTGTTTGCCAACCTTTTTTGCCACAGGACCTCCGCTTTACTTGCATCAACAGCCACGTGCCCGGTATTCTAAATTTCCACAGAATCTCAATCCCGTGAGCACGAGCTTGCAGCATCACTGAAAGGCCAGCCCTTGTTCAGCAGCCTTCAAGCCTTGAGCAGCGTCCGTGCCACGCTTGCTAGGCCGAAGGTGTTGCAGCCGCCGCCACACCGTTTGCTGCGCAGGCGGCGCACCGGGCGGCTGCAGCCAACGAGGCTTCTGGATTTGGAGCTTCAGGGAGTGGGTGTCTGTTCTGATGCATCCTTGAATCCACCGGACTCGAGCATGATGCGCAGACAAGTAGACTTCATGCAGAATGCGGACAGACAGAAAGACAGACAGACGAGAGACAGAGAGATAGAGACAGATAGGGAGAGGGAGGAAGGGGGAGAAAAAGAGAGGGAGATCGGGGGCAGACACTCACAGATGCATGCGGACTCGAAGGCCGGCGCCCACAAACATGTGGATGCATGCCGGTGTGAGGGGTCATAATTACATACAGTTTGTAACCGGATAGCTAGATGAACGATGCACGCAGAAAGCAGAAAGCAGCGACAACTGGCCAAGCAAAGGCACGACAAGGACTTCAGCCCAAATGCCTCCCTGCACCACATACACACACACACTCTCTCTCTCTCTCTCTCTGTCTCTCTCGCTGGGTTTAGAGGGTTTCCTGCCACCGGAGGCTATCAGGCGAAATTAAGAATCTTGTGTAACCATTATGTAGTTCACTTAGGACATTACATCTTTCTTATAGGATTACATTACATTATTAGTTATCTTTATGACCTAATATTTAATGAGAACTTTTATCACATCTTGGAAGGAGAGTTCAATCATTACAATTGACCAGAGATTGTAGGTCACATCATGTGAGGTTCCGTAGGTTAAGTCATGTGATAGAATTATGTAAGCATAAGTGACCTAATATTTATCACCTACAAGCACCTATTTTCCTAGCTTGTTCTCTGTGATAAATCTCTCCTTGTATCCTTTGATAAGATTCTGCAACTAGGATTTAATTGTATCTCAGGGTCTTATTTCGTTCGCTTCTCTTCTTTCTTTGCTTCATTCATGCTTTCATTCCGCTTCCCTTCATTACATTATAATAAAGCAAAGGGAAGAAACGAACAATAAACCACTCCTCATTCCACCATCATCAGTCACTCGTCTCGTTCACTTTCTTCTCTTCACTTCATTTCAATAAAACATAAGGAAGAGAGAGGAACGA
The DNA here is from genome assembly GCA_905221635.1 of Symbiodinium sp. CCMP2456. NCBI lineage: Eukaryota > Dinophyceae > Suessiales > Symbiodiniaceae > Symbiodinium > Symbiodinium sp. CCMP2456. The sequence goes on along the minus strand of CAJNDV010031095.1, from coordinate 22,207 downwards.
ATCACGCATGGTTCTCTTAGAAGAAATGTAGTGCGAGACGAAAGAAGAACGGCCTAGAGGATGGATTCAATTAGATATAGGTGATTTTCCCAATGATAGGATGACCTAGATTCTGAGTCGCTATATGATAGGAGGAAGTTGTCACAGGATACGAGGAAGATTTTAGTTTACCGCATGTGATAAATTCTAGGTCTACCGTAATGGCTCAATCTAGTTATATCTCCTTCTACAATTTGGTAACAGCCGTGTGCTCTGGGTTCGTTGTTCTGTTTCGTTCGTCACTCATTCGCTTGCAAATCAGACTCGTCGAGCAACTCCCAGCGAAGCTTGAAAGCCCGATTGTAAACCAAACGGCTTTGCACAACCACTTGCAGGTCAGCTGGCTGGAGCATTGCGGAACGGACAAAGGCCCAGAACCCGAAGGTTAAGAGATCGGGTCGGAACCTCAGGCATAGCGCTAAAGGCCATTAATGGACAGAGCACAAAGACCTCAAGGATCGGCGTTTGGGAATTTGAGGTGAAAGGGCCCGGATACCATGTGAAGCCGTCCCCCTTTCCTTTGGAGCCGGTTTCAGGGTCCACAATGAACCTTCTACGCTTGAGGCTATGTCATAGTGCGAAGCCTGAGTCCCACGGACGAAACGGCAAGAACGGTGTAGCAAACCGTCTCCAGCCTCCAGCGGCTCATAGGTCTTAGGTGCATGTCCCGGCTCAGCACCGCACCTAGGCTCCGTATCTATGCCGTGAACTGGCCACGTAGTCCGAGACCCCAGGCCCAAGAGTTTCATGCTTCATGTTCCGCAGCATGCCGACCGCTGCTCTTCGCCGGGGATGAACGCGACGACACGCCGCTGCAACTTGACAGTATCGCTACCTTCAGGCGAGAGATTTGCAGTCCGTCCATCAATGTGTGCATGCCGTGCCCACACGATTTCATGCAGAGCAAGGGCGAAGATAGCGGCATGTGAGTATGAACATGCACTCAACATAGCACAATGCAGTGAGATGCTAGGCAGCATCATCATGAGCTCTTCTACACTCTGCTCCTGCTCGCTCTGCACCATGTTCCGGACAGTCTTCGGTATTCGGGTGACCAGTAGTAAATTGTACAATGTACAATGACATACGCATCATTCGCCATGTGCTATACGCGGAGCCGGGATACTTCTGTTTTTTCTATCCGCATGTTGGTTTAGAACTCGGCCAGAGCTATGATATAAGAGCAGCAGAAGTGATAAAGTGTACAGCTGACTTGCTACTGTTGAATGGAATGCAGCAGATTGTCCGGAAGATGGTGCGCAACAGAGTTCGAGCACAGCGCCGAGCAGCCTTGATGATGTAGTCGTTTAGCACAACGTATCCATTGTACTGCACAGTACATCAGCTCTTGTACAGCTCAATATACAGCATATCGTAATTTGGGATGCTTCAACCTGCTAATCTAGATCAACATGCCATGCTGCAAAGTTCAGCTGTTGTGCATTCTCTCGCTTCAATACGACCTTTGCAGTCGGCATAATTTGGTGGGCCAAGAGGTGAATGCCTTTGTGTACATCATATGCTGAGTTGGCACTGGAGCAGGTGGTGCAATGTATGAAGGAAACCTTACTGCGCGAGAGTACGTGGTCATGAAATATGATGGACTCTGACGACATCACGTGGGGATGCTATCGGGTGCAACAAACATAGCAAAAAGCAAGAACCCCCAGCTGCTTGTTGAAATCCAAGTGACGAAGAACACCGCCAGACAAAGGCACCATGGAGCCCGGGCGGGTCGCACCGAGGTGCTCTTGGGTCCTTTGGGGTTTCAGAGGGATTTGGGGTTTTAGCTTCCTTCCCAGCACCTTACGAGGCAACCGTCTTCCAGATGTCATTCTGAGCCCTTTGAGGGTTCATGTTTACCCTCGTCGCCGCAGGCTCCGCCAGAAGCTGTCCGCTGAACTCCCAACACCTATCTTCAATCTAGGCTTGCTGTTCGGCCCGAAACCAGACAGAAGTGGCAAGGCATTTCCATACGGTCTTTCAGGGAGCTCACCGGAGATCCGTGGACTCGAATCGGGGCCGGAACTGCAAACATGCAATTTCTAAGCACCCCTACAGCACCAGTGACCTGCAGCTCCTTCAAGTCGGGAAGCCCCACAAACCCCGAAAGAGCCGCTGCCGTAGGCCGTCTCCGCTCTCATCCGGCTTGGTGCTGACCCTGCTCGGCTGCCCTTTGGACCGACAACTTGGAGCCATAACTGCTGTCCTTCCCCTGCTCTTGCGGTTGCGAAGGCCGCTGCCGCTGCACTGTTGATCACTGGCCTATATGACTACTGCTGTACTTATTGCTCTGTGAACTCTGCCTGATTGTGAACCGCAGTCATGAGATGCATGTACATGATTGTGTATATATCTGCTGCCATAGGGCCCTTGAGTCATACAGAGTAGCTGT
>CAJNDV010031095.1:7236-17882 GCA_905221635.1 Symbiodinium sp. CCMP2456 | reverse complement strand
GCGAACGCTTTGCGAACGCTTGCGAACGCTTCCGAACGCTTTGCGAACGCTTTAACGACGATCCCTGGTCAACGATTGGACCCCTGGACCCCAACCTTTGAAACGAGAAACCTTCTGCTACGCATTCGGGAAAAAACAGGTTAGATTTGGGGTTTCCGGGTTTCGCGTACGCTCTCCATCCAGCACAGATCTGCCGACACATGCTGAAAACTCATGTATACTTCCAGCCCCATCGCTCCGACGCAACCGTGGGAATTCGACATGCCTTGAATCACGTTTCTGTGACATACCTACATGAGGGATGCTTTGCTGTGTCTCCAAGAGCTTGCTGTCAGCAGAGCAAGGCTTCCATGTGACATTTGACCCAGGCAGGCGCTCTGCTCGGTGCGGGACTGGGAACCTTCGGTGGTGCCGGTGGCGCGTGAGAGGCCTGCCTCGTACGAGGTTTAGCTGACATCTCTGAGAGTTTTTGGCGTCAAGAATTCAATGTTCTATTGCATGATGCTGCGTATGTGCATGCGCGGGCGTCCGTATCTTATGTACACACACACACACACGCCCCATGTCGACACTGCCGGCAGATGACTCTGCACGTTGCGTTCAAGACGTACAGAGATCGAAGGTTTCTGTTCTGTTTGAGTTCCTGCAGGGCCTGGGTCGAGCGTTGGGCACAGGCTGCCGTGCAAGGCCCGTGGCAGGGTTTGGGGTGATTAGTTCTGAGCTTCAGGGGTGCAGGGGCTCCAGGTGACAGTAGAGTTGTTGGGGGGTGTTTTGGGGTCTGGGCCAGTGTTGAGCTTTTCGAGGCGTTGTGTGGGATTGCGCTTTGTGCTTGGGCTTCGGGGACCCACGGCTTAGGGCCGAAACATCCCAGCTAAAGCCTTCGGCCATCTGTCTCTGAGGCCAGCGAGGCCTGCTAGTCTACGAGATGTTTTTGGGCGGCCCGGGCCACTGGATCGCCCTGGTGTCCGAGGACCTCCGCCTGTTCAGGCTGAAGGCTGCAGTGAGGTGTTGAGTCATTCTCAGGGTCCCAAGTTTGGGTAATTGTTTTTTGGCTTCGGTTTCGGCTTCGGGATTCTGTTAGGAGTCCGGCGTGCTGCGCCTGGACCCTCGCCGCGGCACGCGAGCGCCCCAGATCCAGTCTGAAGCGCAAGCAGCGACCATGCTAGGAAGCCACGGACCTTGTGCTATGTTTCGACCCCGCTGATATCTGAGCATTTGTCGTGGGATCTTCACGTCAGTTTCGGTGGTTCATTGCATGCCATGAGTCCTTCAATCACTTGACGTGTTGGAGAATGGACGGCCTCTGCGGCCAGCCATCCAAAGAGGTTCCTCAGAATTCCATCCTTGCAAGCCGTTGAGTCCTGAGACATCCGTTTCAGGATCCGCTAGATGTTTGGTGCTTTCTGCCCAAGAAGTTTTGATGCAGCTTGAGCGCTTTCAGCCCCTAGCATGGCTCTACCCGACAGGCTGGGAGAATTCAGCCCAAATCCTTCCTTTGGATCTTTGGCATGTGCGCTTGTAGGTGGGCGTGTTTCATGCTTCTTTCACCGCCACAGAACGCACCATCAAGCAAAGTCCCGTACTTGCAACTACGGCTCAGGGTCCCCATGAACTACGCAGCTTCTAGCTCCTGGCCGAAGCTCCGAACTCCCGGGGCCCCCAACCATCCACAACCCCTCCCCCACATCCTCATCCCAATCCCAATGGAAGCCAAAAGAAACCTCTGATCTCCTCAAGTCCTTATCCTGAAAATCCTGAAATCCCCGAAATCCCCTCCTCTAAACCCGAATTCCATCCCCTAATTTCCCCTTCCCTTCAGGTTCTCTTTGACGAGCTCCGAGGCCGGCGAGCTGGCCGCGCGCTACGCCGCCTGGAGCCTCGAGCCCTCCGAGGCCGCGGAAGCTTCGGCGGCGGAGACAAAAGAAGGAGAGAGCGGCGGGTAAGAGGGTTCTGTTCTTTCTTTTGCCTCCTGCCAAAAAACAAGGGTTCTGGTTCTTGCTGTAACCATGTAGAAAGTTCGTGAAAGGGGGGCTTCATAGTTTGACTCGTTTGGCTGAGCTCCCGGCCTGACACTTCCGGTTCCCGACTTCGGTTGGCCCCGAAGGTTAGACTTCAAGGCTTACGGTTTTCGCTTTGGGAGGGTTGCAGATTTGAGGGTGTTGGGTTGGGGCTGAGCTTAGGAGATCGTGTGCTGATGGAGATGCGAAAGGAATGAAGAGGTTGAGAACAAAGAAGGCCATAGCTCAAGTGCCTGCGCAAAACTGACGTTCTGTTTTCGGAAGCACTAGAGCTTGACGCCGCAGGTCGCAGGCATTGCGCTTTTTGATTGTTCTCGCGAACCCGCGGATCTATGTGCTTCTGCCACATTCTTGGGTGGTGGGTTCCGTCATGAAGCCTTCAATTCGACAGCTCAGCTACTGCTACTGCTGCTGCTGGGGCGACGACGACAACTACTGCTGCTAACATCGCTGTCCTGTCCTGTGCACCGCCACTCTCATGGGAACAGCAACGGCTCTGCGGCATGAGGCCCAAGACTTTTCCCAAGATTTCGAAGTCGGTTTTCCCCATGTAACAATTGCCGCATGGATGATCCCGATTCTGGACAGCGGCTGCTGCTCGAGCTGCGCGGCAGAGGCCCAGCCTCCGAAGGAGGCCCGAGCCTGTCGTGGGCTGATGGGTTTCGGCCTGGCCTGGCAGCCTAGCAGCCTGGCAGTCTTCCTGTCTCCATTTTCGAACACCTTGCCTTGCTTGAGCAACAGCGCCTGCTCGCCGTAAGTCGTGCGGGATCTGCAAGACGTCTGTGTCATCTGCGCCGGACTTGGCGCAGCCAGACACTGTTTGGCTAGATGAGTATGAAGTGGTGGGACCTGCTGCGCTCGCAAGGTGATTAGTGAGGGTGTTAGAAAGGGTCTTCATCCCTTCTTTGAACGGCTGAGAACCGCTGACAGGTCGTGACCGCCGGACCAGGACTGGAAGGAGCGCCGGTGCTGAAAGAGGCCTCTGAAACCTCGCAGCCTTCACAGCCGGATGCACTGACACCGGTGTCTCCGAGAAGTCTGTGGCTGGGCAAAGACGGGTTGCAGTATAGGGCTTTCGTTTGATTTCGGTTCCTTGCACAGCTTCTCCGAGAGATCCCCTGGCACGGGATCCAGTTATTGGTCCAACGCTCAAGTCGAAATGTTTTCATTCTTTCTCTCAGGGAAGCGTTTTGCCGTTTTGCGGCCTCGACGCCTCCACCGAAAAGGAGTCCTTCTGTGGAAACCCCGTGCATGCAGAGCGGTCACGAACGGAACGCCCGAACAGGCTATCGAACGACAGGCCGGGATCCGAGGTCTATGATGCAGCAAACGGCGGCGGGATTGTCACAGACTTGTCCGGGAGCATGGGCGCACAGAGGACGTGTTTGCAGCCAAGGCTCCGGATGATAACCGACGACTCCGTGGTGGACGTCTCCATCAAGTCGGAGCGACTGGAGAGTTTGACCAATCCCAAGCTCGAGCAGGAGCCAGAGGGCTTCCAGGGCTAGAGATCGACTCTAAGAATCGCCTCGTGCGATAGACTGCCTATTGCGAGCAACAAGACACCATGGATCCTCACAGCTACTAGCGTCTCCAGCATAGCATTGGTTAGTTCATTGTCGATAGGTCAGTAAGGCTGGCCAGACTAGCAACAGCCACGACGATGTTGCACGAGTATTGTCGAGTTCTAGCTTAGTGTACTCGGAAAAAGAAGCGACAAGAACAGTTTTTCGATGGACCTCCAACTCCAAGACTAGCCCAGTCACGAGCATACATGACTACTGCGAGGTCGTCGTCCTCGTCGTCGTCGTCGCTATCATGGGAGTAGTGCTAGTAGTGAGGTGGTGTCAGTCGCTCTGGCAGTACGGTGGGGGTAGCACTGGGAGGAAGGGCAGGCGGACAACCAGCAGCAGCGGCAGCAGCAGCAGCGGCAGCAGCAGCAGCGGCAGCAGCAGTAGCAGCAGCGGCAGCAGCAGCAGCGGCAGCAGCAGCGGCAGCAGCAGCAGCGGCAGCAGCAGCAGCAGCAGCAGCAGCAGCAGCAGCAGCAGTGTCTAGATTGCGTAACCAAATTTTTGATGTCGACAGCAGGCAAATGGCTAGGCATGATGTTGAGACTTGGACTTTGGAGATTTTCTAGAGCTTCAACTTCACGGCCCTGCGAACGACGTCTTTGATTCCCCGAAATGTTGCAAGCCAGTGGAACGGGTTGGTCTTCCGGAGCCCTGGTAGCCTCATTCCTGCGTTAATGCGTACCATACAGCAGCACCTAATAATCAGTAATGTCATGCTGCTTTGGGTCTACAGCACCAAGACGCCAGCTGACACCTTCCTTGATTGAAACGAAACTCCAAACCTCGAAGAACAGAGACCTGACGAAACAGACGTCCAGAGGGCATGATCCGGGCGATCACCCTCCGCAAGTCCATACGGCAGATGGGGCGTCTTTGGCGCAGACCTTTGCTGCCAATGCCTGAGGAGACCATGCATGTCATGTCGGTTTTGCAGGGTTGTTCCAGGGGCGGGTTCAAAGGTAGCTAGCTCTCCAACCGAGGTCGTCTTGCACCAGGGTTGAGTCCATGTCTGTGGAAATCTTGTAAATTTCGAGCACCAGCGCTGCATAATCCACATGTTCAGCATGGTTCTAGCGTTTGGCATGACAGTCTGTCCTAGTGACAGCATGGGTAGCAGGCAGATTGTCTGGGTCACCGATCATTTTGGTTTTGGCTTCGGCGAACGCGCAGCATTCTGGTCCCCGTGCATGTTATTGTGATTGCAGTGCAATTGTCTCGGCAGTCAGTAGTTTTGGTGGTGGTGGTGGTGGCGGTGGTGGTGGTGATGTTGTTGTTCTTCTCGTTATTGTTCTCGTTTTTCGTCTCATTCTTATTGAAATGTTTCTTCTTCTTCTGGTTATTCTTTTTGTTCTTAGTCAGGTTCTTCTTCTCATTCTTCTTTTTGTTCTTATTGGCAGTGTTTGCGAGTTGTGATGGTGTTAGGGTTGGTGGCTGTGGCGTCGGCATCGTATCGAAGGTCCTTTCTCATTTTGGCTAGTTATGACTTTGTTTTTGGCGCTCGTCACTGGATGATGATGATCATGAGGGTGGCGAGGGTCATGCTCGTTACGAGAAGCTTGCTAGTCTCCTGTCGTTTCTTCCCGAGGAGCGCCTGATGGACCTTTACGAGTGGTCCCATCCGGCAGAGGAGCATCTGGGCTGAGCGTGTGACTGAGAGCTTCCTCTGTCGTTGTCTTCTGAACTGAGGTACGACTACTTCCTGTCACACACCTGGGAGACGTGGGGTGGTCTGAAGTATATCTCCCTTTTGAAACTTGGTCTTGTTTGCCTCAGCACGCTTTTGCCTGCCATCGAACTTGGAGCCAGAATCGCAACAGGCCCCCAAGCCGCCCAAGCCCCTCACACACCGAAAACAGCATCTCCGGAGCCAAGAATGCACTCCAGCCATCGCTTTCTTCTTGGCTGCTGGCTGTCGGCCGTGGTGCTTTGCTGGTGTGTCTGCCTGTTGCCGGGCTCTCCTTGTATATGCTTTTCGTGGTTTTCATTTTCCAATACTAGGAAGATCTCTACAACCCCGAACAGTGGAAGCAGCCGAGGATGGATTTACTCCCCACCTTCGGCCACGTGAACCCGGAAGCCCTTGATTGGTGGGCCGAGGGCGAGGGCTGCCCGACGGGGCCTTGGATTATTTGCAGCGGCTTCTTGTCACAACAATATAATATGGTACTTTGGTCAGAGAATTGGTTCCGGTTGTCAAAGACCTGACCTGAAACCCGAACCGAAACCGTAGGTTTTATCTCAGTGATCGTGGGGCTTCTGCTGGCGCCCTATCTTCCCGATTCCTGCAGCAGGCCAGTCCTCAGGGGGGAGTGTTGGGGTTGTTTGGGGTGAGCTTTGCGCTTATGCTTACTGCTGCTGTTGCTGCTGCTTCCCTCGCTCTTTCTGTTGCCCTTGCTGCTGCTGCTGCTGCTGCTGCTGCTGCTGCTGCTGCTGCTGCTGCTATTGTTGTTGTTTGTTGCCGCTACGGTTCTGCAGCGCTCGTACACTGGCTCGACTCGCAACGGCTAGAATTTCTCATCACGTCTCTTTGGCGAACGGGAGAGGACGGTTCTCAGGGAGATCCAGATCTTCTGGAGCTTTGAGCGTGCAGCTTCTGTGAAAAGCCGGGTCCCAAGTCCGGGCACCTTCGAGCACGGGTAGGTAGTCTGCCACCTGCTGCGACACAACCAGAGCGATCGAGTTCCGCCGGCACCGTCGAAAGGGCTTTGTGCAGCACCGCTGCAACACAGCCGGTGCTTGGGAGCAAGACAGATGCGGGCGAGCTGGGCAAGCTGTAGCTATGGCGTGCGGTTCGAATGCATCCCAATGCTGGCCCTGTTGGCTATTTGCCCTGACTTGTATCCAGGACAAGGCGCCGATTGGGACAGTATGGATTCAGGTTCAGAAGAAGACCGGCCGCCGTGCCAGCTGTTCTTGCTACTGTCCTGTCCGGCGGGCTCCGGCAGTGCTAGGAGTGACGGCTCACGTTCTTTTCTGGACGCACCATCCCTCCGGCCCTGGTTGGTGGTCGGGATTGGACGCCACTAGATGGGAGCTCAGGGAGACAACTCCTTCGGGCACGACCCACTGGCTGCCAGTTCATGAGTGTTGGACGCACTGTGTGGGAGGTGGTTTCACCTCGAACGGACCTGAACAAGCTTCAGCCGCAGGTGTAGGTGTAGTTGTAGGTGTAGGTGCAGGTGCAGGTGTAGGTGTAGGTGTTGTTGTTGTTGCTGTTTTTTGTACTGACTATTATTGTTACTGCTGCTCTCATTGCTGCTGCTTTCTTCACGTGTTGTTAGCCTTGATTTCCTCATTTTTCTACTGCTTACGCTTTGACCGCCATCATCAGGAACCCATATTTAGCTTTCGTGAGGGCAGTAGGCCGTAGGCCCCATCCTAAGTGACCATTGAAGGCGCATGAAGCCTTCACCTCCTGCAGATTGATTCTGAGGTTTGTGTGTATATATATATACACAGCTGATTGGACCAATCATGCCTTGATCCCGAATCGTCAATCTCCCGCTGAACGAGTCGTAATTTTTTATCTCGGGATCATGCTCTTGTTCTATTGATGTATGAAGGTTCATGTACCAAGACATTAGCAAGGCATTGTAGATTCACGAATCATGAACCGAAACACATGACACTTGTCGGTTAATACCTGCAGGAGTATGTAAAAAGGCTGTTTCAACCTGTTAGAATGCTGAAGCCGTCCAAAGTCGCAAATATTTACAAAGGTGGATGTGATCCAAATTTTGTAGTGGCATGCGGCATATCCGTAAAATATCATGCAAATTCAACTGATGAATCAGTGGGGTCAGCGTATCAGTGCGTCAAGAATATATGTACGGATATGTTCCAACACACCAGTGGCTATTGCCCCATGTGCGGAAATGAGCACATATATGCATCACAGCAACTATGCGAACATTTAAATACATTGGTTTCGGAAGTGCGCATGCTCGCAGATCGGCGGGTACATAAATGGACAGGTATGTATTTGTTAAGAACACCGCTGTGCTTATCATCACACCACCCCTCTTTCCCCTCCGCTTTGAGAGGTCTGACCATTGTTTTATGGATGCGGTGTGCATCCACCAGGCTGACCCGGCAGCTCTGCGTGAAGACGTGAAGCCATTTGTTTGGTTTGCTCAGGTTAGGTTTCCATCAACGGTGGAGGTAAGTGCTCATCTTCTGAAACATACAGTATGTACCCCAACCTGACATGGATCAAACCCCAGCGACAAGCCAAGGAAAAGAAAAGGCAGGGCATCGATGCCATTGCTGGCTTTTTGCCCCTCTGCATGTCCCAGAGGTTGGAGAGCTTAGGGGGTGTGTTTGAAGTTTAGAGTCCCCCTGCCATCCGTATAGGCGCGTCTGCATCCCCTTCAACTTTAAACGTCGGCCACACAAAGGCCTTCGAGCATCTTCTGGTACTTAGGATAGGTCGCATAGGTTACAGGTTATTCACGCCATGTCTTGTGCAATCTAAACAAGCAGCCATGGCTGATGGATCATCCCAGGAGTGTTTCTCGACAGCTTCGGATTTTGTGGTCCCCTTCTTACCTCTCTAGGCGCGGATCGTGGTTGCGGGAGGAGGGTTTATGGGGTTCGGGGAAGTCGATATAGGTCTGAGACTGTTTGGCCTTTTGGGGGTTTTAACCTTTGCGGATTGAGCGACTTAAGCTCCTTGTCGAAGAACCCCGAAGAGACGTGCCGTGCCGTGCCGGCCGGTTTGCGTGCGTCTTTGTCGGCCTGTGTAGCTTCAACATGGTATGATGGAGTTTCTCTTCCGTAAAGCTCTGCAGTCTGAAGAACCTGTGGAAAGGACCGCAAAAACTTCAGATGGCGAGGATGCCAGGAAGCCGCTTCAGACGTAAGAGCCAAGACCCCTGAGCCCTCAGATTTTGGCCCTGCATTCAAAAACCCGGAGCCCGAAGCTCATGAACTGCACTTCCGGGGTCAGGGAAGGTGTGTGTTGGTTTCGGGTTCAGGGCCTTGGGATTGCAGGGCATGAAAGTGCGTCTCGAGTTCGAGACGTCTCGGCTTTCGGTGTTGCCTGGAGCCATTTGAAGGCATCCACGTCCTTGTTTATGCTTCAGCCACATCCACCGAGCGCAGCTTGGAAAGAGGCTCAGCACCCCAGAGCCCGACAGTTGCTGAATCCTATGCGCTGAATCCTCAATCCCAATCTCGCTAGCCACAACAATATCAATCCCAACTTGGACAAAGGCTTTGGTGCGTCTTTGAAATCGCCGCCTACCGGAAGGCAGAAGCGTTCCAGTGTTTCTGTCCGATCTTGAGAGCTTTGAGGTGTTTCTTTGCGGCTCCCTGCTGGGGGTGGTGGTGACGGTGGTGCTGCTACAGCGCGTGGTGCTGCTGTTATTGTCGCTACCACCATTGACTACAACACACACAAAGCAGTGGTATGAAGAAGAAGAAGAACAGGATGACAACCACAAAGAAAGTAACACTGCTCATAACAATCATCAGGACAGGGTCAGCAGAGATACCAACATTTCAACATATCAGTGCCTGAAAGAAACAACACGACGAATAACTAGCACTTCCCGACAGAATGCGAAAGGCATTGAGAACATGGCTGATGTCGACAAAAAGTATAACAAGAAAACAAGAGGCGAAGTCTAATGTGAGAATCTCTTTATGACTGCTCTTGACACTGCTACTACCGCTGCTTCTGCTGCCGCTGATGCTGTTGCTTTTGCTTGTGCTACTGCCACTGGTGGTGCTGATGGTCCTCCATGAACTACTCCTACGACGACTGCGACGGCGATGTCGCATCGACCTCGTGTAAAGAGGGACAGTATTCCGTCCAACACGGCGAAACAGGCTCGTGCATGCTGCAGTGAACACCATGAGCCGAAAGGTGGCCATACGCGAAGGTTTCGGACAGCATATAGTACGATCAGAAATCTCGGAGGTATGCTGCACGTGGTGGCCATGCCACAATTAAGGCAGCTGTAAATCTGGCTGTTGGGCTACTACTGTCATTGCTCTTGTTGCCGTCGTTGCTTTGTGTAGATCTTTGGCTCCAGCGTATGGTCGTGCTCTTTGTGCACCATCATGTCCGTAAGACTTGGCTTGCCCGATTCCGAAGTACGAAGCCAAAGGGAGCACGGATGGAATGAGAGCCCTGAAGCTCTAAGCCCCTTGTCCGAAGCCTTACACCCGTGAAGCCTTGGGATCGCCTCTGTGAGACCAAGCAGGCCCAGGTAGGCGGCCATGCTGGTTGCCACGACAGAAAGTAAGTGTCATGCTACTGATTAGCAGATATTGCCACAGCAGTCGTTGATTCCCTTAGAGCCTTTTTGCTCGTGCAGCCCAAAGACACGGGTTGCTTTGCCTGCACTTCAGCCTGCTTGAGGTGAACCCTCGTGGGCAGGTGGTGCTCGCACCGCTCTTCTTGGAGCGAATGGTGCTCTTGACCCTCATCACATCCTATGGCATAGCAGGCCCAGTTCGGGTTAGGGCCCTTCCTCGTTTCCGGCAGTGTCAAATCCGACACTCTTTTTCAGCGTTCCCCTTTCGAGGTCTGTTGTGGACACTCGGCGTACAGAGCTACAACGACACGATCTATGCACTGTCTCTGTCACCAATGTTGTTACTCATCCACGCGCTCCGCCGGAACGCCACCGGCAAGACCAAGCTCTTCGAAGAGTTGGTGGCTCGACTCAGTGCCGAAGGCTCTGCGGAGACAGAATTTACGGATGTTGCATGACTGGCACACTGCTGTGTTTCCATGCTGCCGCCTTGATCTACTCTGCTCCCTCTGCTCTGCTGCCCCGTTCTCCACGACGGCCACTGCCACCACGACCCCAATTCTGTGTCTCCTCTCCTCCTCCTCCCCTCCTCCTCCTCCTAACCGACGACGATGACTACTGACGCACTGCCACTACGACGACCACTACGACTACTACGACCTACTACGAGCTGCTGCTACTGCCACTGCCACTGCTACTGCTGCTGCTGCTGCTACTACTACTACTACTACTGCTGTTGCTGCCGCCGCTGCTACTATGACTCCCACCAATACCACTACCACTGCCACTACCAC
>CAJNDV010031094.1:28345-42475 GCA_905221635.1 Symbiodinium sp. CCMP2456 | reverse complement strand
TAAATCTTAAATCCTAAATCCTAAACCCTACACCCTAAATCCTAAACCCTGAATCCTAAATCCGAAACCCTAAATCCTAAACCCTAAATCCTAAACCCTACATCCTAAAGCCTAAACCCTAAACCGACCCCCTATAACCCTAATCCTGAAGGCCCTGTACTGCCCTCAAACCTCTCCTAATCTAGGGGCCTTAATAATCAGAATAGGGTTTGGGGGCCCCTTTAAAGGGTTCCTTAGGTTTCTCTATAAGGGCTACTGTAAGGGTTTAGTATAGTGGCCTTAATAATTAGAATAGGGTTTTGGGGCCCATTATGCTATCAATATAATGAGGAACCCCCAACATAGTATAGGTCATCATCTAGGCCCCTATATTAATCCAGCCGTGCTGCATGCCAAGAATGGCCTCCTTGCTTCCTCTGGGGCCAACGAGTTTCCTGAGGCCACGTGGCGCAAGCCCAAACCCTAAACCTTAAATCCTAGACTAGAGCGGCTTAGGGTTTAGGGTTTGGGGTAGACCCTGAACCCTAAACCCTGAAACCTAAACCCTAAGCCCCTAAACCCTAAACCCTGAACCCCTAAAGCCCTAAATCCGAAAATCGCAGTCGAAGAATTCCAAGTCCAAGGTCGAAGGTTTAGGCGTTGCCTGCAACGCAAAAAGGCCTGCTTGCTTGTTTAGGGTTTAGGGTTTAGGGGTTTAGGGTTTAGGGTCTAGGGTTTTACAGTGGACCTATGGGTACAAAAGGAACCCCAAACTTACCGAACACACAGATGAGCTCACGGCTTCAACACGGGGGAACCTTCAAAAGCTATGTGGGGTTTATGGTTTAGGGTTTAGGGGCGGCTTAAAGTTTAGGGCTTGAGCGGCATTCCTGGGAAGCGAAGCGTCGTTCGCTCTATGTGAGCATCATTGACATCAATAGAGGCAGCTTCAGCCTGCCTTTATCTAAGGACAATAACCATTGTAGTATAGTCCTTATATACTCCTTATATAGCCAGGTAGTCTCCATATTAACCCCAATAACCGACAAGGGTCCCTATAAGGGTCCCTCCTGAAGCCCTGAGACTTTAAGGATTCGCGAAGTATTCCAAACCTGTGCACAAAGAGCCATTGAAACAACAACCCGAGGAACGAGGACATGCCATCCATTGCGTAAGGACGTACGGGCTTCATCCCTAAACCCTAAACCCTAAAAGTCATAACAGATCATTGCAACAAGCCAGACCTTAAACTTCTAAGCCCTAAGCCCTAAGCCCTCAACATATCCAGATAGGACATGATGAGTTCCGTTTCTGAGCCCAGCATGGTGCGAAATCAACGGAAAAAATACAAGGAGCTCCTCAAAGTGGTTTAGGATTCAGGGTCTTGAAGTGTTTGGATCAGAGTTGCGGCGGAGTGTCGGCTATTGCGGTAGTTTTGGGTGCAGTGGGGCTTTGGGCTACAACTTCTTGAGGCTCCGGAAGGCATTGGAATTGTTTGACATGTGGTTCCAAAAACCAGGATGCACTGCAACCAGACAGCTCTCAGATCTTTCGCAAAGTCCCCCCCTGAACCCTAAGCCCTCAACCCCTAAAAACCCTAAACCCTAAACCCTAAAAACCTGAACCCTAAGCCCCCAGCTCCCCTCACATCCAGAAGTGGAAGTTTGCTTCGCACGACAAGGCAAGTTAAATATCCCTGGCCAGAAAAATCCCACAGCCAAAGCCGCTGGTAACAGAAGCGACAGAAGCCTACTGTGTGACTACCATGGAAGCCACCCAAAACCGCTACATTGTTGTTTTATGGGATGATTGAGTTTGGTAGTGCTGCCCAGACCAGCAATTATTAGCACCATCATCACGAGCAGCATCTGCACTGATCATTAGCAGCATTCGTGTTGCCAGCCGGACACGGACAGAAGGTTTAGGATTCAGGTCGCAGAATGAGTCATGAGGGCGTAGTGTGTTTTTCTGTGTGTGTCTGTGTGTCTCTGTGTCTGTGTCTGTGTCTGTGTCTGTGTCTGTGTCTGTGTCTGCGCGTATGTGGGGGATGATGGCGTTGTAGCGGCTCACACATGTGTAGAGTTACAACCGGCGAACAGAGAACTCGAAGAATACGGAACATGCGTTCAGGATGAGTAGTGCAGGGATGCCCACCCTGTGCAGAAGGGGCATCAGCACCATAGCCCAATTTCTACTAAACCCTAAACCCTAAACCCTTCGGGGCTGTCGGCTTTAGGCGCACTCTCTCTCTCTCTCTATCTGTCTCTCTCTCTCTCTCTCTCTCTCTCGCTGGGGGTTTTAGGGTTTAGGGTAAGCAGCATCCTTTCGATGTCGCCAAAGGGAGAGACCAACGGAAAGTGCAATGCTTCGCTGATGTGTGTTTGCCCTTGTTCTGTTGGTGCCTGTCTTGCTACGAGCTTGCGTGTTTGAACAGCCTGGTGTAGCTATCCTAGTTTGTTTCGTGAGGCTTGTGACAGTGATTCCTCCACTGCTGGGAGTGACCAAAGGCAGAGTGTGATCTGATGTCCAGTATGTTGGCACGCAGCACATAGGATGCCTCAGCAGTATGCTACTTCCTATCGCGGTTATCAGCCCGCTGCCAAGACCAGTAGCCCAGGTGCTGTTTTCAACCCTAAACCCTTATGGGAGAAGGGCCGAAAAGTCTGGACATCTTGACCTTGAGGCGCGAAAGCTGGAGACACTTGCAGTAAGGGTTTAGGGGCTTGGGGCCTGGGGTCTAGAGTTCAGCAAACTAAAGCTCGAGCACAATTGTCCTTTTGCCCGATTGTCTGTAAGTCTGTAGCTGCCAAGTGTCGCGAAGCCATAGACGGAACCGGAACCAAAGATCCTGAGGAACGCCTACTTTGCACTCTGAGTTTAAAGAGTCAGGCATTCATTGCATGCCATCTGTCCCTGCACCGCTGAAGCTTAAGCCAGAAAACCTTGCAAGACTCTGACCCAAAGACCTCCAGGCCTCCATCCACGCCCTGCTACCCTAAACCCTAAACTCTAAACCCTAGATCATAAATACCTACCAAGAATTAAGCGCTATTCAAGGGGACCCGGACGGTTCCCCCCCCACTAAGTACCCCAACATTCGGTTCGGATTTCGAGTTGAAGACCAAAAAGCCGACTTCGGGTTCAGGTTAGGGAGCTTAGGGTTTAGGGCTTCGGGTTTAGATTAGGGAGCTTAGGGTTTAGGGTTTCGGGTTTAGGTTAAAGGAGCTTAGGGACTAGGGTTTCAGGCTTAGGGTTCCGTGCTTTGTGGGTTTGGGGGCTTGGGTTTGGGGACCACCCCTCCTTTCGCCCCAATCACATAGCCCTTAGGTAGGGCCAGGACCTGCCCACGACCCCCACTTTTTTCGCTTGTGACGTGAAGCAGGGTTTCCTGTAAGTACCCCTATAGCACCCCTATACTACCTACCTCTATTGCACCCAAAGGCTACCCCTATAGTAACCAAATCGTAACCCCATTGCCACTCCGAAAGCCTATTGTCACCCTTGAGAAATTCGGAAGTTGAGTACCCGTTTTGTAACCCTATAGGCTACTGGGCATAGAGCTGCAGGCCGTTAGGTGCCCTAAACTTGTCCGGAGAATGCGGACCCCTGAGAAGGACTCGAAGTTGGAACCAAGGTTATCAAGATCAGCTGAGTTCTTTGACGGAACTTGAGTTAAGTGATCAGAATAAGGAAACACAGTTGTCTTACGCTACCATACTCTTATCCACTAAATAGATCCCTACGGTGCTAAACAACGAATTTAGATCCCCTTCCGGCAACTTAGATTAAGCGAAGGCTCAGCCAGAGGAAGACGGGTAAGCCCATGCGCGCCACCTCACATCCAGTAAGTTGCCTCAGGATCGACCCAGGCTGCGGTGTAGGGTTTAGGGCTTATGGGCTTAAGGGTTTAACGTTTAGGGTTTAGGGTTTAGGGTTTAGGGTGGTAGGACTTAGCGTTTGGGGTTTATAGGTTGTAGGGCTTAACGTTTAGAGTTTATGTAGGATTTAGGGGTTTAGGATTTAGGCCAAAGGAGGTTTAAGCCTGCATCAACAGTGCTTGGGAATGTGCACTACAAAGCGTCGCGAAGTCAAAGTGCTGATGACCTTCGATTTAATGTGGTCTGACACTTGTGATGAACATGATTATGTATATAAGACGTATGCATGCATGTATGTATGTATGTATGTATGTATGTATGTATGTATGTATGTATGTACGTTAGTATGTATCTATGTATGTGTGTATGCATGCATGCAGGCATGCATGCATGCGTGCATGTATGCATGCATCTATATATATACACACAAACTTAGCAAACATATTTGTCAGATGTGTACATACATGTACACTCTGATGTATACACATCTCATGATACTAGTAGTGAAGACACCAACTATAGAGATAGCAGCAGGTATTACAGAGAGGCAGATATAGGCAGAGTGGGAGAGACAAGCACAAGACCGGCAAGAGACATATGCCGATTTTGGCCTTAAAGCAGTCCAGTACTCCGGGGCCAAAGTATACATTATGTGGGTACATGGACCCTGGGGCTGTCGTCAGATTGCCGACAGCATCATGTAAGGTGGCCTCCAAAACTCACAATCTACACGACCTACACATGTGAACTTTAGGGCATAATCAGGACGCCAATGTAATGTCCACCAGCTAAGCTTTCGTATATCTAAGTTTCATATAGAAACAGCGGCGCGCAGATAACGGAATGATGTACATCTCACAAAACCAGGCAAATCTTGCTGCACCACGAATTCTCAATGCTGCGAGGCCTCAACTACTGAAGCTTCGCACGTGGTTCCAAATCGTCAACATGCAAGCCGTCCGTTGTGCCAGGTTCCTATGCCTAAACCCGAATAAGTATAAACCAAAACCTGAAACTCCCACAACATCGAAGTCCCAACACTTCAAGATCGAGCCTCGGATGCTAGAGACGGGACACCACAGTGGCAGCAGGCTGTCCCCACAGTGTAGGGATTTGAAGATACCCACCCTAAACCCTAGCCCCAAACCCGAAAAAGATAGGGTCGTGGTGTTCTCATGTGCCCTTGAGCCGCACTGCTATGAATCTCGCCGGAAAAGCTGAGTGCTGCACTTCTGGTCCATGACCCAATTGTTCAAGTCCTGCGCTTATGCGGTACAAGCGTTCTTTGCAGCCACATTGGACCCAAATGTCCTGGCAATGCTCCTGTTGATGATGATGATGATGATGATGATGACGATGACGATGATGGCGATGCTGATGATGAAAATGATGATGATAATGATGATGCTAATGATGCTGATGATGCTGATGATGCTGCTGGTGGCGGTGGCGGTGGCGGTGGCGGTGGCGGTGGGGGTGGCGGTGCTGGTGCTGGTGCTGGTGCCGGTGCTGGTGCTGGTGCTGGTGCTGGTGGGGGTGGGGGCGGGGGTTGGGGATGGTGGTGGCGGTGGCGGTGGCGGCGGTTGTAGTGAAAGGGATAGTCGTAGTTGCAGTGGTAGTGGTAGATGTAGTGGTGAAGGTACGGGTGTTGGTACTGGTACAGTGTGCCGGAAATTTAGAACAATTATTTGAGCAAGATTGCCAAGCAGTCTTGCAATCTTTGTCTCGCCGACTGGTTTGCCTTTTAGAGCAAGATTGCAAGGGGGGAACAAGATTCCCAAGCCATCTTGCAATCTTGGTCTCCGAAAGGTAAACTAGTCAAAGCAAGTGGGGCAAGTGGGGCAAGTGGAGCAAGTGGAGCAAGATTGCCAAGATTACCAACATGTTGGAGATGACCAGGCTGACCAAGAGTGCCGAGATTACGAAGATGGTTCCATCAAACAACTGAAGTTCCCGGCACAATGTTAGTGGTAGCGGTATAGCAGTGATAGTAACAGCGGTCGGGATAGCAGTAGTACAGTAGTGCAGAGGTCGTAGTAGAGTCTACTTTGTAGAGGTAGAGGAGGAGGAGGAGGCGTAGTGGCAGTAATCCGAGTCGAAGTCGTAGTAGTCGCGGTCGGCGGAGTAGTCGACGACGTCGTCGTAGTCAAGGTGCAGTGGCAGTGGCAGTAGTCAATACTCGTCTTGGCTGTCGGCCCCGAGTCTGACGAGTTGCTCCCGTTGCCGCAGAGGAAGCTACGTGGAACCCGCTCTAGCCATCAAGGAACCGCGGCCGTCGCTTTACAGATAATGAGAAGCTTCAAGCAACTAGCGTGGCACATGTGGCACTGAAGCACCCCACGCTCCAAGTTAGTAGACCCCCTGATACCTCGTGAATCTTGCTGAATAAAGCTAGCAGTCACAGACGTGCCGCCCAGCAACTCGACGGTGAACATGGCTCCTGCCACGTGATTGGCTGCGTCATTCGCTGTCACCGAACTCTGCATCCCAAGCTTCGCAGTACTCTAGATAGGCAGCTGGGGCTGCTGCCGAAGACATTCTCCATGCTGTGGAAAATCTCAAAAGCACGAGGCCACACTTCCTGCGCGGACAACGGTTCGGCATACTGCCGACAGTCGTGGTGCAGCCATTCACGATAGCAGTCTCCCAAGGCCCCAGAGAGCTGCGAACTTTGTGCAAACGGAACCCACGGACGTCATCTCTCTGCTGGGGCTCACAAATACTGCAGTCCGATGAAACAGACCCGGGCTAGCTCTAACTTCTCAAAGATTTTCTGCTCCGTGTCGACTTCTCGCTGAGTTGCGGTATGTACCAATGGTATGCGTTCTAACACCTGCTTGCCTCAAAAGCTGAAGCTCCGTTGGCATGCACGACTTTCTGAAGCAATCGAACGGAATTCCTTGCCATGGCCACGTGCTGATGATGAACTGGCAACGTAATCTTCTGGAACTAGCAGCATCTAGAGCAAGGAAATCACCGGCGCCTCGGCTGGCTGCGTGAACTTCGGATAGCGCAGTTCGTAGCCCTGGCATTGAAGGCACATGCGGCATCACTGCTCAGGGTCCTGCGAGTTCAAGGGTTCAGGAATGACTTGTCGTCAGGGACCAGTCAATAGATAGGAGTCAACTTGCATGCACCGCATTAGCTCTACAACAGCAGCACTACCGTGCATGACTAGACAATGCGGTCACGCAAAACAGACCAACCTCCGGCTAGTGTAGTAGCTACCAACAGGCACAGGACTGGAATGCTTATTGGAAAATATCGTCCCCCCTCTTCTTAGATTTGCAACAACAGCATGACATCGACTGCAACAAGCAGCCTACTATGAAGGTTCGGCTGCGGTCGCCTGCTGCAATCCAATGTACTGAATCTCCAGCGCCATGACCAGAGTGTTACCTGATTCTAGGCCCAAGCTTGGGGTAAAATGCTCAAGGGCTCCACACAGCGGCACCAGCCGAGTTGGAATAGCGTACAATGCAAAGCAGAGGAAGTTCCCAAGAAGTGCACAACAGTAGCGACAGCGGGAACGCGACCAGGAAACTAGATCACGAAGTGACCCTCATCAGCTTATTGCCTTCAACCCCGACCTGTCGACTTGCAGCGATGAGGGACGAAAGGCATTGGGCTTGGTCGGGTCACCGTGCCATCTTGTACAATCTCAGAGTGCAAAAAGAGGCTGAAGGTGTTAGCAGCCTGTTGGCAACCGAAACGTCATTCGCTAGCTAAAGCCTTTTGGAGCTAGGTTACCTCCAAAGCCTTCGCGAATAGCACTACAGCTGTCACTTGTGCGAATTGCCAGACCAAGAGGCCCACGATCAATAGGCAAAAGAAGCTTTCGAACAGCGGGTGCCGCACCCAGGTAGACGGCTGCTGGAAACCTTTGTGGAGGGTTCAATAGCTTGGGGCGTAGAGCTGAACCCCCGAACATCCAACGCTTGACGGCTTTTTGCCGAAGTCGAAACTCAGGCACGTTACGCACTTCATGCCTGAACTAGCATCTAGTATGTGCTGGGCATAGACACGGCAGCTGAAGTAGCAGCTTGCTTTGGGCCCACTGCGGTTACAAGAGCACAATCGGGTGGTATGACATACAAAACCGCTGCTCACCAAGATGGCACAATCCACGGTATCATGTCGATGTTGCTGGCGCTGGGGGCTCCCGTTATTGTCACCAAGCTTGGGCTAGAGTGCTTGTTGGAAACATGTTGCCAGGCTTCTTACCCCAGTCTGTGAAGCTGATGCCAACTCTGAATCGAAACGCTCTGCCGTTGCTATCTGGCCACCAATACTGCTGCAACAAAGACCGACAAAGAAGTCCCCAAGGCAGCACCAGGGAAGATGCCTACTCCATGAAGGACCCTGGATCCTTGGATGTCCTTGGGGCTGGGCTCAGCGGTTTGACCTGCAGTGACTACGATGTGTTCCGGGTCTTGGCTGTCTGTTTGGAAGCCCCGTCGTCACGGTAAGGTTTATTGTCTTACTGCCGTTGAATGACACAGCAAAGGTGTAATGCTTGGGGTCAGGTCGATCATCATGCTCAGGCCCCGGAGGGCTTGAAGAAGTCTATCCCTCCCAACCTCGTGCGCTCCCGGTGTCTGTTACCTGCTCCCTTTCTCTCTCTCACTGGCACTCGCACAGTATGAAGACTTCCTGCGAAAGCCTCAAAGACGCAAGATTCGGTGCACTGGTAGCTGTACAACGCTATGGCTCTTTACATATCTCATGGAGCCCCTTGCACAGAAACATGGCGTGCGTCCATGAATCAGTACCCCTACGACCCCAAACGGCCCGAGTAGTTTGCCAGGGTATGGGCCGAATCCTCCTCATTGATGAGGTGAGCCGTTGTGGTCCTGAGCTGAAGCATAATGTGGGGGCCTTAATAATTAGAATAGGGTTTTGGGGCCCATTATACTATAATTGTAATAAGGAACACCCAAAATAGTATAGGTAATCAGTAATTATCTGGCCCCTATATTAACAGGGTCCGGCAGGCATGTGAGAGTATGGGTTGCAAGTCACAGGAGCCTTGAGATGTGACAAGACTTGAAGGCTCAAAGGACGTTGTCAGTTCTACGGGTTTAGTGTTTAGGGGTTTAGGGTTTAGGGTTTAGGGTTTAGCAGACCAAAACTAAATTCTCTTGACTTCGCTTGCCACTCCAGCCAGAATACATTCTCTGATGCTCAAGCTTCTTGGGTTCGGGCTTGGGGCACTGAAGAACGAGTTTGAAAAACCAACGGCATCCCAGGTTCGTCTTTCGGCTCCAGCGCCGGGACACCGCGACAGACTCGCCCTCAGCACATGTGTGCAGGGGTGGGTGGCCTGAAATGTTCGGAAAACAGTACTAAGTACCGATCTGAGTCTATTGCCTTCTTTCGGCACCTACACTACCACCCATGGCAGACGATACCACCACGACAACAGCCTTTGTAAGGATCTCTTCGCAGAGCGGCTCATGCAGCACACTGAGGCGAACAGCAGCTAAGAGCACGGCTCCTGTGCCCGCCGTAGAAATCGACAACCGAGGCATGTCCTGAAACTGAGTGGATCCCATATTTATTTTGCCCCCATCTCAGACAATCAAAACATTCATAGCACCACGGGCCAGCGAGTGACCATCGTGGCTGCAAGGGTCTGTTAGGCACTGCTCGGAACCAAAGAGATTGGGTCGGAATGCCAAAACATGCTGCGTGCCGGGCTTTGTCAAGCCCAATCGGAAGCTTCTCTCTGGAATCCTGCCATGCACAAGCACAAAGGCTGAAGCCGATTTCACGGAGGAAAAACTTGAAGTCACTCCTGGAACAAGAACACCCCTCCCTTCTTGACTTGTCAGTTCCCAAGACCCTAAACCTTGGCATGACTTATGACCTGTGGGTTTCATTCCCCAGTACAGTATCTGCTGAGAGCAAGTCCTCCACGGCAGTCCCCGGGGCTGTGGCTGAAGACAACGTCACCAGGCTGTCGAGCTCTGCCATCAGAACCTTCACAGCCGGGAAATCGGTGGAGAAGGCCATCCGACCCATGCTTCCGGTCCACACCATGTCAGCTTCGGCTCCAAGCTGGGTTGCTGAAATTAGTGTTCGCCTTGATGCTTGCAGAACGGTCCCTTCATGATTGCAAACAGTATTAGCAGTCGTCGTACCCGCTGCTGCCGCCTTCCTCTCATTAGCGATCATTTTCACTGGCCTTGTCAACGTTGCTTCACTGGCAGCTAGCACGAGGACTACAGTTGCATGCGGCTGTGATTGTGAGTGTAACTGGTGCTACTGAAGACTGCTACTACCACTTCAATACCAGTCACTACCAATGCCGCCGCTGCTGCTGCCGTTGCGACGACGACTACGTCGACTACCATGACTACTACGACGGTGAGGGCGACACCGGCGGCGACGACACCGACCAGCATCACCACAACCACAACTCACGAGGACGACGACTACTCCGACTACGACTACGACTACGACCAGGACTAGGACGGGGAGGGGGAGACTAGGACTACGACGACGACAACTACCACGACTTTTCAAATTTAAGACCCTCCTCGCTTGGCGCCAGGCGGGGTCAGATGATGGCTGCATCTTCTTCAACGAGTCCTGTCGTCCATGCTGAGCTTTGGGGCCTGAGGCTTCACTGGCCTCGAAAACGAGTTAACGAGCAAGAACTGTGAATCAATCAATTTCTCTGCAGGATCTGAAATTGACCCTCTGCTGGCATGTTGTGTCCAGTGGCCCCGACATGCTTCGGCAAGGAGGGATCCTCGTCACCACTCCGCCATGGCGCCCCGAGCTTGTTGCTGAGCTCAGCGAGGACTCCCTGTGAAAGGGACGATCAAGGCTTCAGAGTTCTGGGTTGAGCTGAGGACTTGCTTTGCTCAGACGAACCTGAGCTGAGCCATCACAGCAGCTCTTTATTCACTTTACTCCTCTTTTTTTTGAGTCCACTGGACTCTTACACACCGGCTCAATTTCAAAACTGTACACGATTACTTTGTTCGGAGGAGCTCGGTTCTTGCTGAAGGTTCTGCGCCTCGTGATGCTGCTCGAGGAGATGAAGAACTTGCCGCCTCTGTACCTGCCCGACGGCCAGTACTCGCATGGCCATGCTGTCAAAATTCGTGTTGAGACTTTTTTCACCCCATCGCCTGTTGCTTGAGAGGCCTGCAAAGGGCGTCATGAACCTGTGGAAGCGCTATGGGTAGATGCTTGCCATTGTCACAGATGAAACCGGCCTCAAGCTACTCATACTACATACCCCAGCCGACACCTCGCCAACAAAACTTACAACACCCGGATGCACGCCGCCTGCAGAGACATCTCCAGCCAGATCCTGCAAGGGCGCAACTGCTGCAAAAGCTCTTCGTCCCCATGTACCCCGACTGCAAGCTGCAAGTGCTGCCTGCCAAAAGCCTCATCCTTGTGACTCAGCCCGGCGGTAATGACGATGATGATGATGATGATGATGACGGTGATGCTGATGCTGATGCTGATGCTGATGCTGATGCTGATGCTGATCAAGATGCTGATCAAGATGCTGATGCTGATGCTGATGCTGATGCTGATGCTGATGCTGATGATGATGGTGGTGATGATGATGATGATGTTTATGAGAAGGAAGAAGATGAGGATGAAGATGAGGATAATGCTGGTGCGGCTGATGATGATGAAGAAGAAGATGATGATGATGATGATGATGATGACGAGGATGAGCACGACGGTGAGAGGATGAGGATGAGGATGATGATTCGATGAGGAGGAGGAGGGTGACGATGATGATGATGAGGATGAGAATGATGAGGATGGCGATGATGGGGATGATGAACCGATGAGGAGGACGAGGAGGATGAGGATGAGGACGGTGATGATGATGATGATGATGATGATGACGATGATGACGACGATGATGACGATGATGATGATGACGATGATGACGATGACGATGATGACGATGATGACGATGACGATGACGATGCCGATGATGATGATGGTGGTGATGATGATGATGACGGTGATGATGATAATGATGATGATGATGACGATGATGACGATTAAGATGACGGTGACGATGACGATGACGATGACGATGATGAGGATGATGATGACGATGATGACGATGAAGATGACGGTGACGATGACGATGACGATGACGGTGATGGTCGAAGAACGCTAGCTAGTGTCATTGCTACATTCCGCATTCAACATCACTAATTATGATGCTAATTTCGGCCACTACACCATCTCTACCGCAAGAAAAACTGTCTCTCTTTCAAGCCCAGCGCTTCGAAACGTCAGGTGTCAGGTTTCATCCTGGTTTAGTTAGGGGTTACTAAGTACTAAGCCATGCAACACCCTTCAAGGCGGCGGAGCTGAATCGTACAGGGATGTTAGTGGAGTGACCTTCCTTCTCTGTGGGGTTTTGGTCGCTCCTGATTTTGCCAAAGGTGGCTAATGTGCACGAACAGCAACGATGAACAGTCGGCGCTAACCCAACTGGTCACCGGTCGGCTAATCTCGGTATCTCAGTTGGGAAACCTCTAGGAGGGTCAAGCACACAGGGGGACCGACTGCCACATCTTGCTGCGGAAACTGCTACATCAGAGAAGCGCCTCTAGATCATGGATGCACATGTATAAGGGCGTTTGCTTATCCAAGATCCGAGCCCGAACTCTCGCATCCCCATCCCAACACTCGCCGACCTGAGATCATCGTTCCTCGAACCGGCGAGAGCCTGGAAGTTGTGATGCAAAGAGTTTGGAGCCAAGGGAGCGGACAAGCTGGGTGGGATTTCATGGAGGCTAGCGTCGGATCTCAGGGCATCTAGCTCAGGGTTCGATACCGGAAACCGCTTTCAAAAAGCTGAGAACTACAAACATTAGGGCCGCTTAAGGTTTCTGAGGGCTGTTAGTCCAGGCCGGAACCCTAAATCCAGCTTCCGGAGAAGATCTTTCGAAACTTTACGGCATGACGGTTCGGTAGTCCAAGGATAATCTTATTCTGATATATGATACTCTCATTAGCCTTAGTGTTCCACGGTATGGTCCTAGGGAGTCTAATGGCTTTGTGCGCTTCGGGCTCAGGCCAAAAGCCTATTGCGCCCTGCGAGTCACAACCGCGGAGTTTCAACTGCCAGCAGCCGAAGAGCACGGAGGCATACATGAAAACATAGTGCCCGCAGTGCACAGACGTAGACTCGTGTAGAAGAAAATTCAAGGCGACCCTTCCCGTCCCTTCCCCCAGCAGCGGACATCCTCTCAAACACAGCCGATCCACCACTGGGCTCTTGTTCTGCGGACCAGGCCTCTCTCGCCGTAGCCACGCCTCGACCTCAGAGCTTTCGAGGCTTAAAGACAACGTGCTCGGGGAGCCTTAGGGAAGAGGCTGAGACAGCTGCGGCTGTGCGCTCCTCGCAGCGAGCCAGAGCCGTCCGGGGCATCCGGCTTCATGAGCTGGCACCCATCTACCCCCCAAGCCCTGAGCCCCTCACACTTTGCTTGCAGAGTTAGCAAGTACTCCTCCAACCCTGTACAGGTCTGAGCGACTCCAACTTTGCTTGCAGACGTATCCTCAAACCCTGTACCGGCAAACCTTGTTCTTTGAAGGTCTTTGTTGTGATACACGGGCTTTGGTAGGTATGCATGAACCACGAAGGTGGCGAAGTAGCTGCGTGCGGGTCTCTTGCTTCATGCG
This sequence comes from Symbiodinium sp. CCMP2456, assembly GCA_905221635.1. Taxonomy (NCBI): domain Eukaryota; class Dinophyceae; order Suessiales; family Symbiodiniaceae; genus Symbiodinium; species Symbiodinium sp. CCMP2456. The sequence goes on along the minus strand of CAJNDV010031094.1, from coordinate 28,934 downwards.
CAGTGAATGTGCCACCGAGTGCAGCATGAGGGCAAGATTGGATGGCCAGCTCAACGCAACAACGCGTGGCTCGAGCCATAAGGCTTCAGGGCGACATGCATCAAGGTACTGTGGGACCAATGCAGCTAGCTCCCATACATGCATGCATACATGCATACATACACACATATATAGACAGACAGACCGACAGACAGACCGACGGACAAACAGAAAGACAGACCGACTGACCGGCTGACGGACAGACAGACAGACAGACAGACAGACAGACAGACAGACAGACAGACAGACAGACAGACAGACAGACAGACAGACAGACAGACAGACAGACCGACGGATCGACGGACGGACGGACAGACATGTGTACACGTGTATGTCTACATATATATATATATATATATATTATTATTTGTTGTTGTTCTTCTCTATATATATATATATACATACCTTTGAATGCGTCGATATGCACGGCAAAACCGTGAGCTGCAACTCCGCCCAAGCCATCTCATGCTTCCTCCAGGGAGCTGCCCGTCGGGAGCTCCAGCTCCTTTGCCTCTTCACGCTATGCAGGGTTTAGGGTTTACGGTTTGGG
>CAJNDV010031094.1:14416-28232 GCA_905221635.1 Symbiodinium sp. CCMP2456 | reverse complement strand
GGGTTTACGGTTTGGGGGTTAGGGTTGGAGGCTCACGGTAGGGTTTTGGGCGCGGGATTGGGGCCGCAAATGCAAGTGACGACAGGTGAGGCTCGTATACTTTCAACAACTCTGAGTAACACAATGAGCTCGGTGAGAATCCGCATCTTTGCATGGGTGTAACCGACATACTGAGGCCCTGGTTGTGATCACTGTTACGTTGGGCAAGCACGTCTGAGTCTACGCTTTGATCCATGTAGACGTACACCTGTGCGATCTAGTGTGTGCATATGCGAATAGGCAAGACGTCGCTAACCTTAAGCCTATACACCCTAGGCCTATAGAAACTCAGACAAAACAAACTGCAGGAGCCTGCCGGGCTTCCTTCCATGCACGGCCTCAGCGATCCCCCAAGCACAAGGAAAAGAAGCTCACGCATCAACCGACCCATAAGATACGACAAAGCATTATGGTGTGATATATAAACATGTATATATCAAAATTACTACTGGCATTTCTATATATATATATATATATGTAACTCTATATATATTTATACATGTACGTATGCATAGTGACTTAGTGCGGTAGAAACTCTGCGGAATTCTAAAAACTGTTGAGCTTCAGGGCTGCAGGGTTCTGAGCTTCCCACCGAGCTGAGAGGAATGGAAGTCAGACCCAGCTCGGCCCTTGACCACAGAAGGGTTTACGCCTTTTTTTTTGAGGGCCCTTTTGATGTCTGCTCTGCAGGGTTTAAGGCTTTAAGGTTTTGGGTTTCTTTGCTTTGCCGTCCTTGGGCTTTCCGCAGGGGCAGGTGTTAGAGGTTCTGGCTGCGCCAGAATCGTGTGCTTGAAGCTCAACTGCCGCTGTGGTCGGAGGAGGGGAGGAGAGGCACCGAGAGCCTCAGATTCCTTGAAGCGGAGAAGAACCGACGAACCCTCTGGGCTGCCGAGCCTTCAGCGCTTTGGAGAGATCCTGGCAAGGAAGTAGTAAACAACATACGCACTCGAACAGGGAAGAGGGCTTCACTCGCATTTTTGGATCATTCTGGAGAAGCAACAACTACTTAACTACTTGCATTAAGGAATGATGTTACAAATCATTCCGGCACTGTACGAAGTATACTACGTACTACGCATCGAACCGTGATCCAAGGCACGTTGCCGCACAGTGATGGGGGAGTCACTGCCGGAGTGGGATGAGACAACATTCAAATGGAGAGAAAACACGGCGCAAAAAGCGGGGGGGGCACAGCTACTCTCAGGGACTGGTGCATCCTGAACCTAAACTCTACAACCCTTCTCAACCCTCGTAAAACGCTAGAGAACCCTCATAAAATTCCCTTTGGAACCCTTATTTCAAAACCCTCCAGAAGCCTTAAGAACTCCAGCTCCGAAGCCTCAACAAAGTCGATCCCGCTCTCCAGCGCCTGTGGGAGGAGGACTCGGTTTCGGGCCTTATATATATATATATATCTATCTATCTATCTATCTATCTATCTATCTATCTATTTATTTATTTATTTTTATTTATTTATTTATTTATCTGTTTATTTATTTATATTTATATTATATATATTAGGGACCGGAACACGGGGATCCACCACCTACACCATAATCAAGCCCCTACTGGCAGTCCCTCGACTGCAATCTCCAGCCTCACTTTAGTTCGCTAAGGCTTCGGGCCTCTGGGGTTCAGGGTTTTGAGTTGCAAGAGGTTGCAAGGGCTTAGGGGCTTCAGGCCTTTAGGGCTCAGGGCTCTTGGGGAGTAGGACTTGGGGAAATTTAGGGCTTCGGGATTCGTTGTTTAGGGATATGCACCAGGGCCACCTGTCTTTGCCAGGGCTTGGGCAGGGGTAGTACCAGGACACAAGAATTCAAGCGGTTCGTAGTGGAACATTCCCAGAATCATGCAACGCGCAAACGCACGGCTGTGCTCTGCCACGAAACCTAGATGAAGAAGTCTAGCTACACCAAATTCGTTTGCTAAGCGTACGTGCCGTTCATGCTGACTCACAGGCTGCTGACTGTGGCCACTATTGCTATCGTTAAGCTCAAAGCGTTGAGTGAGATCAGATGTAAACTGATTACACGCAACCTGAACGGTTTAAGCTGCTGCCAAGAGCACCGCCACAGGAAGTAGATCGTCGACATCTACACCCATGTCGATGATTCGCACGGCCAGGGATACCTGTCTGCTCGAATTCAACGCGATCCAACCTCAGCCTCCGCCTCTCCGGGAACTGCAGGTTCAGAAGTCATGTTCTGGGACCCTGGGAGTCATGCACACACTAAACCAGGCCCTCTTGCAGGCTGCGACTTGACTCTCAACAACCCGGGCGCACCGGCGAAGGCTCCGAGTTCGCTGAAGCTTTGAGCTTCCTCGGAGAAGTCTCAGTCAGGCACCCGAACGCCAGAGCAGCTCAGAAACATTCAAGCTGAAAGTGGGCCGACCACTACCACGGCTGTAAGTAACTGCCACTGCCACTACTGCTGGCAATTCGTCTCAAAGATCTCCGGAGGCACCTCCGAGTCGTCTCGAGGCAAGCAGCCCAACCCTGAAGACACTATGCTCAACAGTCTCTTAGAAAATTTCACCGAATCCCTCGCCCCCCGCAATATCGTCAATCGACCCTGGCACTTCCGCCCGCAAACAGAAACGATACTGTTGATGGATAAAATTCTGCATGACCCAAATATAGTATAGTACCATGAATCCCATAGTTTAGGTATATAAGGTCATGCAGGATTTTGTCCATCAACCGTACGAACCTCCCTCAAAACCTCGAGCCGCAGGCCAGAGCGAGAGCCGATGGAGGCCCTTCGTTTCTAGGAAGCCCTTTGCCTCGGGAAGTTCAGGGAGTTCAGGGTTGTATTTATGGGCTTAATTGGGGTTCTGTGGGTTGCTTATAGCTACTTACAGACTGTACGAATCTTTCATTCCAGAGGGTGACAGCTCGACAAGCAGAAGATTTAGGGACAATGTGTGGTGCAGCAGTCTCAACCGCCCCAGGTTACCAAGCTTTCTGTGCACTGGGCGGCTTCGCACCCCGTTCTGCGCTGCTTCGCGCGGTTTCAGTTCTTCTTTCGTGCGTGGTGCGTTCTGCAGAGGATTGGACGACCAACTGGACCTCAAAAAGCTGAAGATGATGATGGTGACGATGAGGACAGTTGGTCCTGCGAGGTCCTTCCCTGCTGGTTAGCTCAGGGCCGACCCCATCAAAGGGTCGTTATCGTCCTCCCGGCCCATCGCAGCTCGGAGGGAGCTTCGGTTTACACAGGGACGACGCGCTTCTGTTCAGTCTTCTGTAGGTGGGATTTTGGTGCTTTGGGCTTTTGGTATGGGGGCTTTAGCTTGTCAGGGTCTGAAGATCACCAAGCATTGCAGCCTGGGGTCTGCGCTAACTCTGGGACTTTCTCTCCTTCAGCATCACCCAAACCCGAACACCCAAAGGTCATGTCCGCTGAGTTTTGGTAGCATTTTCTCTCTGAAGACGCGGGCCCAGCGCTCGGAGCTGAGCAGGAAGTCCACTGCGTCCTGCGCGGCTCTGGCAGCTTAGAGTCCAGGCTATGGAGCTCTTGATATTGGAAGGGCGGTCCTTGCATAAAAACTCTATATATAAATATATACCACAGAAGGAGAAGGTTGCACTGGGACAGAACATTTTAGGAGCTGCTGGGACCATGTGCTGGGCTGCTGGCTGCTCCTATGTGGTAACTGTACTGACAAGCGCGCTTGTGCAGCTTTGGCTGCGAGCTTGCTGTGGTTTGGGATGCAGGGTGGTCCCGAAGCTTCACGCCTCATTTCCGTAAACTTCGACTTGCACCCGAACCTCCGATAGACTGTTACCACAGCACATAGAGCGCTGCAAAACCAAAAGCCCGTCCAGGATTTGACGAGCGTACTTGGGAGACTCGACCATCAACTTGAGCATGAACTCCTGGCATCTGCAAATTCCTACTGGAAGAATCGCCCATGCCAGTAGTGAGACCACTGGCTTTCATATCGCCAATATTGTCAGTGTACAAAAAATGTTGAACCAATCTTGCGTATAGTAGAATTGCATGCATTCAAGCAGGCTCAGTGCGATCTTGAGCAGGCCAGACGAACAAGCGACACACTTGAGTCACTAAGTTCAGAACCAAAGTGCCTCGGACAGCCACAAAAATTGCTGAGATTGCAAGAATTCCAGAAGACTTTCCTTCGCTTTGTACTACGAGCCGCTTTCAAACGATATGACAAGGTATCTTCGAGTATAATGCTAGTATTCTCTGCCAAATTCCCCGATCATGCCTTTAGACTCAGAACTGGCACTGCAACATGCACGGTGGTCCCAGACGGAGGCGATGGTGTCATCCGCAGGCCTAGGTGCTTCGAGGGCACTGCTTGCCGCATAAAGGCTACCACCAGAGGCCTCGGAGAAACAGGAACAACATCCCCGAGACGAGCAAAGAAGCAGGAAGCTCCGGACGGCTCTTTGTTTCATGAAAGAGCTCTCATCAGGTTCTTGTCCGAATCCACAAACGGTCCAGCTCTCAGAGATGTCTCAGCCCCTGGCAGCTCGATGGTGCTCAGCTTCTCAGGCTCCTGGCAGAGAAGCAACGGAGGATGGAAGCTTGAACGATTTTGAAGGCTGCTATCGGCGTCGGGCCAGTTGAGCGTTTAGGATTTAAGCCATGTATGAGTATGAGTGTGACACTGAGAAGGTATGGGACAGAGACCCGAAAGTTACAAGATCTACACGAGGAACGTCCGACTGCTTGTCCTACGACTTACCAACCAGCTCATGCAGAACACACCGAGCCGAGGCATTGAATGACTTCAACGTCTCAGCACCTCACGAAGTCATGGTATCAAAAAGGCCCAGGAGAAAAACAACTTCAAGACAGGGCGCTCGTTGAGAAAGGGCCTGTCATCAACTAATCCGTACCCCTGCGGGACCAGGCAACTGCTATCGGATCAAAAAGCAAGTCTCGATTGCGAAGAGTTGAAAACTAGAGCCGGCAAAAGAAGCTGAAGGCAGACCATACTGAAATTCGGGGGGGAAGAAAGGCTGTCAAGGGACAAGGCCGCGTGGCAGAGCACTTTTGCAGCCTGCTCGTAACGTAGGTAGGGCCTAGAGTTAGAAAGGGACGTCAAGTCCGGTGTAGCTTGCATTCGAGCAGCCCCAGAAGTCTCGATGTAGACTGACTAATCAATCGGCCCATAAGCCCCTCAACAAAGTAATCCAAACCTGCGCAGGAGGCCTTCTTGAGATCCGTCAGACCCCGCCGTAGGGCGTTCCAGGTGTTGCCGGCTTCATCCCGGAAAACCTCCCGAAGGCTCAAGAAGACTCCAAACTGGAGCAAGATGGGGTTGAGGGTTGAGCTTGTAGGGTTTAGATGGGTTTAGGGTTAGAGTTACAGGATTCAAGGTTTGGGCTTAAGGATGGGATGCTTGGCAGCCTTGCCAGTTTTTAGGCCTGCTTGAACCAGCTCGGACCAGCTTGTGATGGGGATTTATGGGGCGCACTCAGAATACACCTTGCGCGCGCTGGACAAGGATCAGGAATAGTCTTCTTGAAACCCCGATGCCCTCCTATCAGGGCATCATCCTTAGACACAAGCGACTGCATGGCAGACAGGTGCCGAAGGGCGGGAGTAGGCGCGAGAATCGGCTAGCCAGGTTGGCTCTAGCTAGCAGGCCTAAGCCAAAATGGCACAGCAGATACATAGCTCGGCTCAGAAATGAAGCATGCCGAACACAACAGCGTGTACACAGATGGGTAAAACAAAAGCAGAAACTGCAGCAACAGCATGACAGTCATAGTCGTCGCCGCTGTCACTGTGGTTTTGTGGTGACTCTGAGAAGCCAGCACGCCGAAGATTCAAAGACGAAGCCGAAAGCTCAGCGAAGCCCCCTGCTCCTTCTTTTGAGGACTTCATGTCCTAAATCCGAAAGGCCCGAAATCGCACAACATGCTCTGTAGCGAGCTCGGAATCCCGAACCCTTGTCCCTGAACCCTCACCACTAAATCTTCGACCCATCTAAACCACACAACCCTAAACCACTTGTGAGCAAGCCTTCGCGGAAGCCAGGGCTCTAGGGACCGCTGGTAAGGCCTGGCTCGAGGCTCCTTCCTTCTCTATTATATATATATATATAATGCTCTATACTAATCATAAGCCATAAGCATAAGCTAACATAACAGAAGATGTTTTGATATTCTTGGATGTGGGGCTTTGGAGGCTGCAGGTTCCAGGGCTCAAGTTACGGGTTGTGGCTCAGCGCGAGGAGAGAGTGTGTGGCTTTCTTCGGGCCACGCCCGTCCCTTTCCTTGCTGTGGCCTCCGCCCACATATACCCGGCGAAGCATCAAATGCCAAAAAAGGCTACCGCCCAGCACCTCGTCTCTTGCACTGCAATCCCTATGAAAGTGCCCCCCAGGAAAGCCTCAATCAGCCGCCGAGCGCGGTCCATTGCGAAAAGAGTGCGATGGAGGCGTACCCTCTTACTGCTATCTACCTGGCTCTTGTTTCGAGACAGCGGGGAAGAGAGAGAGAGAGAGGAGAGGATAGATAGACAACAAACAGATCTCTAGATCTCTGTTTCTCTCTGTCGCTATCTGATTCCAGTTTGGCCGAGTTCTCGACCTCGAACGAGTTCAGCAAAGCGCCGGGATGTTGCTTGTCCGGGCAGCCAGAGCGTCAAGCTGTTCTTGTGAAGCAGTTCTGACTGTCGCTCTGGGATGCGGGATGAAGGGCTTGAAGTACCGGCCCACCGTTGCCGTGGTAATCCACAACATGTGCTGAAACCATACTTTCCGCGTGGCGCGCTAGCGCCCACTGGTGTCAAGAAGCTCACCGTGGGAGCAAAGAGGGCGTGCGGCTCTTCTCAAAGCAAAACAAACACAGACCTGTGAGGTAGCCTTCTCCGTTAAATACCTGGCCCCTTCGTGCTACGTTGGGGGGCGCGAGCTGCACCAAAATCCTAGGCACCAAGCTCTTCAACCAATCTGCGACGGGGAGGCAACTGACCTGGTGGATATAGGCAGCTGGCGGAGCACTGCTGGTGAGAGGCTGCTTGCACTGCGCTGCAGAGGCCACGCCTGCGGCGAGTTGTGTCGAGGCTTGTCTGGCTTGAGTCCACTGACTGAGCTTGTGAAGCAAACTTGATATACCGGCACCCTGCGAAAGGATGACTACAGTCCACACGGCGGTTCGCAGTGGTGGTGGTGATGGTGGTGGTGGTGATGATGATGCTGCTGATGATGATGATGGTGATGATGGTGATGGTGGTGATGGTGGTGACGGCGATGATGGTGATGATGGTGATGATGGTGATGACGATGGTGATGACGGTGATGATGATGATGATGATGATGATGATGGTGATGGTGATGGTGATGATGATGATGATGACGACGATGACGACGATGATGATGACGATGATGATGACGATGACGATGATGATGATGATGACGATGATGATGATGTCGATGGTGACGATGACGATGATGATGATGGTGGTGGTGGTGGTGCTGCTGCTGGCGGTGATGGTGATGATGACATGAGGTAAATAGGGTCTTTGCGTTACCAATATCCGGAGAAGGCCAATATTGCTAAAGTCCTAAGATCTCTTCGCCAAAACCATATATGATTTGGATCCAATTATTTCATGCACTGGTGATGGTCTTGTCGATCGACCGACATCACTGAAAATGTCGAGACTGAATGCGGCATCAGTCCATGCTCTGGAGTGGCACTAGCGAATTACAAGGTCTCGCATTCAAACCTTACCTTAGGCTGAAGTTCCAGAAAGGGTAGAAGGGCTGGTTGCGCCCCACTGAAACTACACGTGGCAAACATCTATCAACTGTTTCCCTTTGGAATGAGGAATCCTGACCACCCCCGCACAAGTCCATGTAGACCACGCCCGCTGAAACTAAGCCTCATGAGTCGGACCCCACGGCACGGCAAGGGTGAACGAAAAGTGCACACACACACACACACTCACTCATTCACAAATTCCCCACACTGAGCCCAAGCCCTGCATAGCCTCACCCAGCGGTGGCCAGTCAATCGTCGGCGCCGGGGTCGAGGTTGAGGTTGGCACGCCGACCTATGGCCGCTGACGGATGGTGAGGTGGATTTGGGACATGGAGAAACACGGAAATAGCTGCAGACGTGGTTGTAACACATGGCAACGGCAGAGACAATCGATCAAAGACAACGGCTACAATGACCGCATGAAAGTGAGAACAGCCTCAAAGAGACCGCGATGATGGTACTACTCGCTGTGGTAGTGGCAGTGCTACTGGTACTGGTCCTGGTACTGGTACTAGGTGTGGGTCTGGATGTGGGAGTGTGAATGGGAGCGGGAGTGGGGGCGCTGGGGTGTTCAGGGGGTTATCGCAGGACGACTGATGTCGACAGCGATTCGCGAAAAAAGATGACAAGGACCTGATCTGCTCCTCATTCCTAGCTGAGGATGGTAAGTGATGCTTGATGCTTTCATCAACATCGTGCGGCTTTCCTTGATATTGTGCACTCATGGGTCGCTGCAGAATTCACACGTAAACAGCAGTGTACGGCTTCGAAGGGAGGCCGCAAACTACCCAGGTTCCATAGACTTGGCTAGTTCTACTGCCGACTGTTTCGTCCACTGCCATCTTTGGGGGAAGAGCTAGCAATCGTGGATTGTAATTCCAGCAGCCAGCAGCTTTGCACCCTGAAGCCTGGCCTCCGCAGCATCAAGAGCTGCTTCCTGGCGAAGCTCTGCAAAGGGCTTGCTGCAAGCTGGTGGTGCTACGCTCCCTGGTGCCGACAAGCAAATCCGACGAACAAGCTGGCATGCTCGAAAGTGCCCGGTGGCCTGATCTGCAGCGTCCACAACCACCTCCGGCATGCACGGCAGGTTCTACGCCCATGAAACGGGCAAGCTTAGAAAGTATAACAAAGGAGCCGGATGAACATCCAACTTTCTTCAGCGATCGTAACATAATATGGCCCATCCACTGAAGTCCTTTGCTTCCATGGTGTCTCGTCACTTCCCGGGAGCACCTCCTCAACTTCCTCGTTCTCGGGGGACATCTGAGTGCAATCCTCCAGGTCAACAGCAAGGGACTTGATGCATGTGCCCCCGGTCTGTTGATTGCCAGGAACTGAGGAAGGTCAACGACAATACTTTGAAAAGTGCACACACATCGTTGACGGTGTGAGCAGAACTTCTTCGAAAGACAGGGGACAGGGTGCCTATCCTTTCATCGTCTCGATCTGCTGTGCGTCATGAGTTGGCCGTCGACGGGCAGAGAAGTTCTGAAGCTCATACAAAGCGGGGCTTCCACACCCGTCAAACCTCTCGAGAATCCTGATAGTGTATATAGGTGGATCAAGCCCAAAAGCCTGAACTCGAAAGCCCCTAGCATAAACCAGTAGAAGCCCTGGACGCTTCGACCCTGAAGTCTCTTCAACCCGAGAACCGTCGCGTGGACCTCCTCCAAGGCAGCTAAGGCGGCCTGAGCTGCGTCAGGGCCTTACTCCGAACGAATGTAACCACCATCATCGACCCTGCTATCCCTGCGCGTCGTTCTGATGATGAGAACGATAGCTGAACTCTCAGCACTTTCTGCTTACTGCTGAGCCATGATGATGCAAGAAGCACTTAGGGGTCATCCTAGAACCGTACGACCATTCACAACAATTACTCACGGAGCCAGCAGTGACTGTCAACCCGAAGAAACCCAAACGACCGCTACCCTAAAGCTGAAACCCTGAACGTTCCTAGTATGTTCGATGTGAACCCTTTTGAAAGGCGAGCTGAGCTAAAGCTGCGGCCGTGGAGTGTGCTTAACATAGGGCCTGAATGCTGCTTAGGGCTTGGATATGTAGGGACTCTAGGGATACTACTGTTCAGGCATGAAGCTGGCTTCGAAGAACTTCAGGCACTTTGGTCGAGTTTCGAACGTTGGCACAAAGAAGAAAAGAAACGGGTTTAGGCTTTAGGGTTTAGGGGATTTTGGGGTCCTTATAATAAGGATCCTACTATTTAGGATACTCTATCATACTATCCTAAATAGTAGGATCCTTATTATAAGGACCCCAAAATCCCCTAAACACAATAAGGATCCTACTATTTGGGATACTCTATTATAGTTATAGTATCCTAAATAGTAGGATCCTTATTATAAGGACCCCAAAATCCCCTAAACCCTACTATATCATAGTATCCTAAATAGTAGGATCCTTATTATAAGGACCCCAAATATTAGGGATCCTACAGGTTACGAGGCCGCCTCCGTCTCGCGCAGCTTCTCGGAGACCCGCCGGAGCTGACAAAGCTGACCCGCTTTCCCCGGGATGCTTGGGGCTTTGGGGGTTTAGGGTTTAGGGTTTAGGGTTTAGGGTTTAGGGTTTAGGGTTTAGGGTTTAGGGTTTAGGGTTTAGGGCTTAGGGTTTAGGGTTTAGGGTTTAGGGTTTCAACCCTGGTTGAATGCTCTTGACACTGTGTTGCAAGTGTGCTGCTTCTGTCCTATTTTGGTGCATCAAAAGACTACCTGATACCGTACGGGGCGTGCTACAGTTGTCGGTGATACCTCTATGACCGAGTATCACTGATGCGATGACAAGTAGATTTTCCGCGCTGTGTCTTGGATACTTCCAATCGCAAAAGATACAGGAATTTGTGATCGCAGTATCTCGGCACGTATGGGAGTCGTAGCAGCCCTGTCACAAGCACTGTAAGCTGCAGCAGTCCGTCGGGATTCACCATAGGTGTTCAGTGCAGTTGCTTGCCTAATTCGGTCCTGTCTTGCAGAGAATGTTCTTGCATATCGCGACTGCTGAGTTACTAAATGTAGGTATAGCCTAGCGGCACAGCTGCGACGCTGCGCGATCAGGCTGCCACATCCTAAACTGATTGCTTGCGGTGACCACGAGCAACACAAGCTTGCTTTCCAAAGTCCTGACGTTCATGATTCATGATGCATTAGACAACCGAGCCTGCTCCCCACATCTGTCACAGGCTGAGACCGGTATGTGCTAAGGGGTTATCCTGAGCTGGAGTGTTGGACCGGAGGAAATATTTACTTCGGCTGGGCTAAGACACATAAGGCATCATGGGAAATTGGCAGTCCTTCACCCAGATCCAGCTCATGAATGCCAGAAGCATCTCTGCAACCTATCGACAAACTCCAAAGCCTAAACCTGCCCGACCGAAACCCCACCCCTATCCACGGCCGTATGTACAGCTTTTGCCTCAGCCTTCGAGTCCGCTGCCGCGGCCCATAGGCTGTCATCCTGGAGCATGGGTTCTTGGGGTTTTAAGACTTGAAAGTCATATGGACCCCCACGGAGCAAGCATCAAGTCCGTGCAGGCAAGGTGGGCTGGACGGCTCCATGACTTCTACATCTGCATGCCCGTAGGTACACTGGGGCTCCGCTTCCGATCCTAGATGCCCGAACTGCCCCTCAACTCCACCGATTTCACCCCTGATCTTCCCTTCTGCAACTCCAGACCATCCCAAAGTGGTGCTGACGGTGGCAAGTCGACCTGCTCTGAAGCGATGGGCACCTCTTGAATCAACTCGCCCTCGTCAGCCTCCTCCTCCAGACCCTCGGCGCCCTCGGTGACCTCTGCAAAGCCCTCATCTGGGAACGCCCCATCGTCGGGCACCTGAGCTGTGGCATCTCAGTGGCAGCACCCGTGGCCGCAACTCGACTCAGTTTTCAGTTCTGTTTTCCTTGCTAAAGTCAGCTATACGTGTCTCAATCCCCGAACCCATTACTCCATATTACTCCCACATCGCCTGCTCGTGCGAGTCGAGATCAACATTCGGTACGTCGTCGTGAGCGTTGTCGGGCTCCTGCTCTTCAACATCGAGTTGCAGAGACTGTAGACATCAGATGTGCCCCACGGACATGTCGAACACCTGCCATCCATGACCACAGTCCTCTGTCAAAGTCATACATCCTCCCGATGCCTCTACACCGCAATCATTCCACCTTCCTCGCGCCCGAACGAAGAGGCGTCTTAGCTTCAACGAAACAGACCCGAGGCGTTTCAAAGAGGCCACGAAGAAGGGGTCGAGAGGCAGAGATAGGCAGAGCGGCTTATTGCATTGGGCCTTATGACATCTTAGGGCTCAGGGTTTAGGGTGGGCATTTTTGGTATGACCTGGTCCAGCATCAGGCCCCGACTCAACCCGGCTCTTGGGGCCTCCTCGGCCAGCCTGGGCATGTCTTCGACCTGAGGTCGCTCCGAGGGATGCTTTAAGCCTCAAGAGCGCCACACCTACCAACGCCATGACTGTGGATATTGCAATCCACTGGGATGGGGGTCTGACCCCTTGGGCCTGCTGCAATCATCTAGCCTTCTTCCCGTTGCGAAACGTTAGCCTCTCTTTCTCCGTGTTTGTTCTTTGTCTTAGCGTCTACAGGAGCCCCTCAGGCATGAACCCGGGCACGAAACATGCAGCACATAACAGCAGACACCCGTGAAAGACGCTTCATCGCGCTTCCGCGTGTTGCATTATGGCGCTGCGAAGTAAGGGAAGGCTCGAACCAAAAATTAGTCCACCAGACCAAGTGATGAGTAATGAGTAGTAATCATTCCAGGCAGAGAATTGACAGAGCTGTCTAGGGCCGGAGTTTCTTCATCGAGTGCAGCGGACCTGCGGTGTGCTGCATTCACGTGCAAGGAACATGGCAAGCCTTCAGTTCCCTATCAGACACCATCACGTACTTGTGATACATGCACAAGCAGTGTACTTTATCAGAAATACCGTAACGTACGCTAGGTAACAACATACAACAAAATAGTTTAGTGCAATACGGCAGAACATGGTGCATCGACTGTATATAAAAATGAATGTACCTTACAGCACGCTCCGATCAGAAAACTGTAATATTGAGACATGCTGCACACACATTCATCCTTCCCGCGTATTCTTGACAATCGCACATAACTGCGTGTCATTAGTGTGTCGGCGTTTCTTCACAGCAGCAGCAAAAGTAGAGGTAGAGGTAGAGGCAGAGGTAGAGGTAGACGTAGTGGTAGTGGTACTTAGTGGTAGTGGCAATAGTGGTACTGGTAGTGGTAGTAGAAGTAGTAGTAGTAGTAGTAGTAGTAGTAGCAGTAGCAGTAGCAGTAGCAGCAGCAGCAGCAGCAGCAGCAGTAGTAGTAGTAGTAGCAGCAGCAGCAGAAGTAGTAACAGTACAGTGGTAGTAACAGTAGCAGTAGCAATAGGAGTAGTAGCAGTGATAGTAGCAGTTTTAAGTATAGTGATATGCACGCAAAAGGCTAATGTTAATCGCGCTGCATAGATTGCATGCCAGCGAGTTGTATTGCCGACAATATCCACTGCGGCTGCATAGTCTCAGGTCCACACGCTCTCGTCCGCATACTCCTGGGCTTCTGGCTCAAAGGCCTGCAACCAAAGTACTCGAGGTCACAGCTGGCATGGAGAAAGAAGAATGGGGAGGCTTCTAGGGACTGCACATACTTTTAGAACGAGGCGTAGGGAACGCTTCGTCTTGCTTGGCGACCTGCCAACCGTTGACTCTGTTGCAACTTCCATTGCTGATTGCTGTTATTGGTAGTGTAGTTTCGATTGCTGCTTGCATCTAATTCACCATCGGTCGTCTTTGCACCATGATTGCTGCTAGCGTGCCTTGTGATAGGGCCCGTAGCAGAGTTCCCGTTTCGCATTGCCGACAGCAGGAAGTAGGCAAAAGTACCTTAATGCATCCTCCGAGCTTGCGTGATAAGATACATCTGAACCAGACAACATCTCCTCTCATCTTGCCTAAACTGTTGGGAACAAATGGACCAACAGGCCGACAACATCTTGCAACAAGCCG
>CAJNDV010031094.1:3210-14316 GCA_905221635.1 Symbiodinium sp. CCMP2456 | reverse complement strand
GGTCTCTCCTAGAATCCGAACCTGCCTGAACTGTTGGGAACAGAAGGACGAACTGGCCAACTTGCAACAAGCCGAAACTTGGTTGCTGGAAAACTGCACTAAAAAACGAGATCCTCATTTGCACGCTTCAGAAACTGAATCTTGATCGGAGGACAGCGAGCTGGAAGCGAATGCCACTTTAGACTATAGTGGTAGGCAGTATGAGAACGTGCTACAACGCAGAAAGGGCGACGATTTTATTCGAAACTGAATTCGCAGAACACGTGTTTCCCAGTTGAGCCAGCCGCAAATCTGTGATTTCACCTCTTTGACGAGACTTCCGCATACGGCGGGGATCTACCAGCAGGTAATCCGGCCAAAACTAGCAGGAGACCCGGTGCGTGCCCCCACTCCAGCCAAACCTCCCACTCTAGTAAACCAACTGCTAACTGCTAAGGGGAGCGAAGCGCAAAACTCATTAAAGAACGAACTACGCCTGGAAGGTAGATGAGTGCGTATCTTGCCGTCCTGCAAACAAACCTTCAGGGAGACATCACCGACACTCTGCACTGCAGGCCCGCATAACCACAAACCTGCATAGCTGCATAAGGGGCGGGAGCGAACAATCCAGCGCGAGCGTCGCCACATTCCCGAAGATCACAACTCCGCAGGAAAACAAGTGTGCACGTGCGCTCGAGCCGATCAACTCGACCGCAAAGTTTTAAAGCTGCCCGTCAACGCAGAGACGCTGCCTGCACAAATTTTGGATTGGCTGCTGCAGCCAAGCTGTAGCAAGAAGCGAAGAAGAGCTGCCCATGTTCGAATGGCCCCAACATCGGAACCCTTGTAAATTGTACCACCCAGCCCGGGAGCTGTGGAGATGCCACGTCCATGTGTTGCAATCTTCAAAGATCGCCTGCACCCAGGATCCATGCAGCAGCAACCTCTCAGCACACATCCTGACCGGGATCCAAGGGCACACTACTGCCAGATCTCCAGTCGGTGCGTGCCCAGCAAGCTCGAATAGAGGCATGAGCCTCCCAGGGGAAGATGTTACTTGGGGACCATCAGAACAGAATCAGATGCGTCACCCAGCAGGGCCAAAGACGCCGGCAGTGGGGGAGGTGCGGACATGCCGCTGACTCTACCACACGGTGTGCTCGCACCGCATGAAGGCAATGATGCCAAAAAGCCAGCTAATGCCCATGTACTGAACGCAACCAGCCACTTCACACTCGAATCTGCGGCCACCAAGACGTTGTGTCCTTAAGGGTTGCCTAACCTCGGCTCCCTTGGAAGCGATGATTGCTGAAGTAAAAGAGACAGTGTAACTGACGTCCGTAGCATAGCCACTTAACCGAATTCATAATCATCACACTATTTTGGTGTGTTCAAGTAGTTGAGCACGGTTCTCGAGCTGCTGCGCTTAGAGACGGAGAGAGAGGCAAAGACAGTGAGACATTAAGAGAGCAGACAAATGGAGAGATGCATACAGTAGGCCCACAGGTAAAGCCAACACCAATAGCGAAGAGACACACGTCAAAGCTAGATTGTCACAGTTCCTCGCCTTCGGCTTGCCGATCGCCGTATCCCAGACTCGACGGTAGGACACAGGAACGAACAAACGAAAGGTCCGGCCTTTACGGGAGGAACAGCGGATGGAGCATACTTCCTGGCGGCAGTTGCAGCTGCTCCAAATCTCATAAGCCCTAAGCCTTCAGTCTTCTTAAGTATCTTGCAAAAGAAGCCAGGCAATTGTTGCACGCTGTAGGAAACTGAAGCCGCAGGCAGCTGGCCTAAAGTTTCTACAGTTGGTGCCATGCCGCCGCATTTTGTCTCGTGGTCATGCAGACATGCTATACTACGTGAGGCTTGCACGTGGCCTACGTGTTGGAGCCGCGGATCCGATGCTACGTCTCGGGTTCGGATGTACTGTCCAATTCAGTTTTTGGCTGTGCTCCTCACAGGCATGGATGCTCTTCTTTTGTCCCATGCCCAAAAAACTATGAAGCAGCCAGAAGATTTGTGGATTATGATTATGACTATGACCAACAAGTCGTGAAGTCCGGCATGCAAAATAAACAGGGCATGGCAGCCGATCCAGTTTTAACGTCGCTTCAACAGACTCTCACATCGCATCGCATCTTGCAAGCAAACTCCCATGCATTCCACGGATTTGACAGGCAACCACTGTCGGTGCTACTGGTATCAGCTTTGTATTCAACGTAATGACCATACACAAGCCGGGCGCAAGGCGGCCGCGCAGGCACGTAGCTTGGAGCCGGCCGAGACTGGACAAAATAGGAAACGTAAAGGCGGGGCTTACGGACTTTGATCCTTACTACTACCACTGCTACTTCTACTGCCACTCCTGCTACTCCTGCTACTGCTACTACTGCTACTGCTGCTGCTGCGCTGCAGCTACTACATGCTACTACTGCCACACCATCACTACCATTACCACTAGCACACCTTCGCCAGAGCCGCCAACAACAACACCATGATCAGCATCATCATCACCACCATCAACAACAACCACGAAAACTGCTCCTACAACTCCAACTACAACGACTACTATTCCAACTGCGATCACAACTGCTAACGCAGGATAGTGTAGGATTGCTGGGCAAGAAGGGGAGCCTGCAGCAAGTTGTACTAGAACTAAGACCACCCTGGAGGCACAATCGTGCTGCCATTATCCACATTCAACCACTTGGCAGCGTACATAATCGCAAGAGCAACGGTAATCAAGAGCAGCGGCGACAGTGATGAAATTCGTCATCGTAACACTAGTAAGGCGAGAGCAGTCGTAAACAAAAGCAGCAACCATTAGCAGTCATGATAATATCAATAACGGCGGGCAGGTATACAGGTCCTGCTAACATGGACAAAGACCACGGGAACCAAATGACCGAAGCTGCAAGTCGAGTATACATGCCTTAAGAGTACTGGCAATAGCGTTGCCGCAATGGTAACCGGCTCAACTGTAGCTGCCGTCACCGCTGCTGAAGATCCCTGGTCTCAAACCTACATGACTCAATTCTGCGCAAGGTTTGGGTCTGGTTCTACCAATGGGGATCTCTGGGTTTAGAAGACTGCAAGGTTCCAGTACTGCTAGTTTTGCTTGCTGTTCACTATGTTTTGCTACTCCTGCTCGAACTATCATAAGTATTGCTCTTGCCGCTGCTACTGCCGTCGTATGATGCACGCTCGCTGCTGCTCGCGTGCCTGGGGCTTCTTTTGGAGGTTCTGGGCAAGATCGGGCGCAGCGGTCGGAAGAGCTTTTGCTGCCCTGGGCGCCCAGACCCTGCTCGTGGAGCTCCTCCGCTGCTGGGTTTGGATGTGGGTGTGGGGGTTTAGGGTTTAGGGTTTGGGGATTAGGGTTTAGGCTTTAGAGTTGATGGTTTAGGGTTTAGGGTTTAGGCTTTAGAGTTGAGGGTTTAGGGTTTAGGGTTTAGGGTGTGGGAAGGGTAGGGGGTCAAGGTTGGGGGCTGACAGTTTGGGAGCTCGGCTCTGACTCTAGCGCCCACACCGAGGCATCACCCCGCTGGCATTGTGGTGTTGGCCGTTTTCATTGCAAGGTTTAGCAGGAAGTTGGGTGAGCGGTTCTGCTTCTCCCTGCGGCGATTGTGAAAGAAATATTGATAAATTTCGTCGCGGCGCTACATCTAGCGTTGGTTTGCTGCGAGGCCAGAGCTGCCAAACCGATCTACTGACACAGTTCCATCTCCAGCAAAGCAAACTGGACAGAACACTCGCGAGTCGGAGAGGGTTCCGTGCCAGTGCTTCAACAATCGGACACAACAGGGTTTAGGGTTTAGGGTTTAGGGTTTAGGGTTTAGGGCACTCCAGCTATACACGCCGCGCCTGAATTGCCGGGAGCGTACCGGCCACACCTATCAGAGTGCTTGACACGAGACCAGTCCCACATCCATTTCTGGACATCCAGTTCTATGTAGACTAAGAAGGAGCAGATTGACAGCAAGACAAAAGCCAGACCAATAGCTTAAACAGAACACAGGATGCCATATGAATATGCTAACCATGTATACCAGGATGTACAGCATCAGCACGGCATCTGAAACTGCGTCATGGCATGTTGGTAACATGTACTGAACCTGTCTTCCGTATGATGTACGTTTTGCAAACCGAGCGGAAAGTGGGAGAGACAGAGGGAAAAACAGAGCGAGCCCGACCGAGAGATGGTCAGGGATAACGGAAGGATGGTGACGAATAGCGACGACTAGATCACGGTGCTACAGACTCGAACTGGACAATGCACTTGCACGTAATAACGACTATCCTGCTCACCGTCTGCATTATCCGTCATCACCATATTGATCGTCTTCACTATCGTCGTCAAGGTCGTCAACAACATCATCTTCGTCATCCCTATCGCCGTCCTGCTTCTCGCAGCGAAAGTGATATACAACATCGTCATCCACAATATCATCATCACCATTGCCATCATCATCGGCATCTAGCCTTAACGATCAGCATGAAATCATTGCCTTCATAGTCACCACCATCACCAGCATCACGGTCATCACCATCTCCATCAACATCATCATCATCATCCCGATCATCCCCATCATCCTCATCATCATCATCATCACCATCATCACTTACCATCATCGGCAGCAGCAAAAACCATCGCTGGTACTTCGCCGGCATGGTTTTCAGCATAGCTACACGCACGCAACAAGGCAGATTCGCCTGACTTGCCACTGCTTCTCATAGAAAGAACTTCTACCAGGGCAGAACTCAGACTCAAACAGTGCAAGAATACGGAAAAGGCCACTGGACGACCACAGCAGGCCACATCCCGAAACATTCTGGTCTGATACATGACGCTCCACAACTCTGTGCTTGGCTACTGCAGGTTAATGTGTTGAACCATTGAATACATGCTAACTCGCGGGTGCCCGCACGAATAAGTTTGCACACACCCGCATGTATGTCTTTGTGCCCGCATACTTAACAAGACAAGACGCATCCATGTCTGCGTGCAAAGGCACATGAGGAAAAAGATGTCTCCATATGTGCTGAGTGTACATGTGTTTATGTCAGTCTGCCTGTACATATGTATATACGTAAAGGTGTATATCTGCATGTTTGTTTGCATGTGAGCACATATACTTCTTGTTGTGTCTATCTCCCTATACATCTGCCTATCTATCTATCTAACTTAACGAAGCCGGATCTACTCTAGTCTATCTATCGAGGGAATGCATCGGACAATACTGCCAGACAGGGGAACATGTTGAGCGGTTACCCGCATGCAGTGTCATACGATAGGGCACAACACTGGCGCAATGACATGCGATGGCCGCAAAACTGTGCTGATTGTAAACCCGTGCTCCATTACACAAAAAAACGATAGCACTGCCACCCCGAGTGTCTCAGGCAGGCGCCTGGCTCTTCGGATTCGGCTGCAATGAGGACGGTGGAGGTGCTGACGACAGGGGTACATACTGACAGCCGCTTAGCCTTTGGCCTCGGCCCTGAACACTCGCCACTACGCCTGCGTACGGGAACGAAGACCTTTCCTATAGAGGCTTCGTCCATCAAACTCCTGCACTTACAGCTTCAGATCGACAATGGCAAGACTCCAAGTTTCACAGCTCTCCACGAACTCGAACAATGACTCTGGATTCGGGTACTGGTCCAAGAGATCCCTTAAAAACAACACACAGTGCCCGCTGGCCCTCGCATAAGTTTGAGCGCTTAGGGCAAGATTCGCGTGCATTTGGCCCGATTTAATACACGAAGTATATGAAGCTGCAAAAAGACTGGCCCTAAGGCCGTAAGACCCTAAGGCAAGCACTTGAAGGAGGGCGCGGTCCGTCGGAGTTCTTGTCGACTTGAGATGATAGTCTAGGAACCCACGCGGTGGGGGTCCTCGGCTACAGCCAGAGCCATGATTCAGAGGATGGTGCAAGTGGTGCGTACGCTGCCTGGCATGAGTGATGTTGCGCTTCTCTGAATGGGTTGATCTGATCTCATCTCCAACATAGCTTCGCTGCAATCATTGGCAGCAAGGTCTTTCGATCGGGGGATCCTCTGGTGTGACACGCGGGGCTGCTAACTGCTAACTTACGGAAAGGCTGAAGTTTTGTTGAATGCCGGAGCGATGCGATGACTGCAGCTGGTATGTCATGTCGGCCCTAGACCCTAATTCTCATACCGTGCAAGGTAAGTTTCACCCTTCAACTCTCACCGATCTGTGCCAGGCTGCGTTCGCAGCCTTTTGTAGCCGGCCGCAGGCTCCGAGTACCAGATATCCTTGCCGGCCTCGAAGGAAGCAGTCAGAGGTTTTTCGGGTTTTCCGGTGCCACACCACAAGAACCCGGCAGCCCTACTTGCGACCGGGTCGAGGCGGACAACGCGGATCGCTTTACAGTTGGTGCGCTTAAGGTGCATATATACCCTCAATAATATCCGCAAGGGGGATCAAATCTACGTGTCTGCAAATTCCTTCACTTGTGAACTCTCATCTGAAAAGCCCGACAACCAAACTCCAAACTCTCAAATCCTAGATTCATTGGGCCATTCGGCCATAAGTCCAAGAGCTCCCTGGCGATCAAACACGCTTTGCAGCTTGGACCCGCCTGCATTGTGATGGCACTGGCATCGCCAGGCCACCATGCAGCTCGCGTCGCCCAGGCCGAAGCAAGGTCGGGTTCGGGAGATTCCTGATGTGCTTGACGGCCGTGGGTTCATGCCTTCGCTGTCGGTTGGGAGATGGCCGCAGGCCAGAGCTGGGTTGGGGGGCTGTCAGTGGCAAAGTGCAGTCTGTGTGTCCTGCAACTTCCCTGCTAGCTTCCCACTATCACTGCGACTGAGGCGTCTCTGACATCATGCGGTTTCTGCTGCACTGTCATCACCCTAACACACTAGGATAGGGAGAGGGCAGTCTTTTGCGGGTACAACGGGATCGAGCTCAAGCCTCAGTGACTGCGGCTGAGATGTCGAGCGCGGGGTGCTCCCCTTCTCGATGGCCCACAGCAACGACAGTCTACAATATCCGTGAAGGATCTCCTTTCCGAGGTCAGTTAATGTTGATTCCAAGGATTCCGGTACTGCCCAGTGGTGAAGGCAGCATAGCAGTCGACAGCAGCAAGTTTGACGACCTCGTCTGCCTACGTTTGTAGGGAAGTTCTGAGCTGCGCCACATCTAAGCTACATGGTGGGGGTGATGATGATGATTCAATGATGATGATGATGATGATGAGCATGAGGATGACAGTGATCCTAACCATTGTCAGGACGAGCGACTGCTATTCCTCTCCCTGCAATCATCACGGCTACTCCATGCTGAAAGTGTTGAATCGCGGCTGCCATCAATGAAACAACTTTTGCAGCTCTGAAGTTGTCACTGCTGCCACACTGCATGCTGTTGCGTTTGATGCTGTTCTTCTTGCTGGTGGCGAGCAGTCGTCGTCATAGCAGCAGCAGCAGCAGCAGCAGCAGCAGCAGCAGCAGCAGCAGCAGCAGCAGCCCGAATAGTTCTAGCCGCACGAGTACTGCCAGTAGTACTAGGAGTAGCACTGGCAGTAGAAGTAGCAGTAGCAGTAGCGGTCGCAGTCGCGGTAGCAGCAGCAGTAGCAGCAGTGCGCTGTTAATGGGCACAGTGTGATCCTGACACCTTCAGCGTTGGCCCTCGAACCTTCGAATGCGGCTGCGACCTCTTTTTTCTTGGTGGCACGGGCGAAGCTCAGGTTGGCCTCAAGGCAGGGTTTGGGGTTTGGAGTTTGGGGCTTTGGGGGGTTGGGCTTAGTAACTTTAGGGCTTGGATTTGAGGTCCAGGATTCATAGCTGAGGGTTTAGGATTTGGGGTTGGACTGCAGGTTTATGTTCGGTATTAGGGGTTCAGGTTGGGGTTGGAGACGATGGAGGATGCAAGGAAGCTAGACAGGCAAGCAAGCATTGCATAAGTAGGTAGGTAGGCAGGCAGGTCGGTAGGTAGGTAAATCGACGGGGGACAAGAAAACCTTGTAAGAACGCTGCTCGTAAGAGGCCATCAATGACCGGCGAACACCAGCAGCGGCACCAACCCCCAAACCTCAACCTTCAACTTGACACCCTGTACCTAAGTCTCAAAACCCCAAGCTTGAGGCAACCGCGCCTTCACACTGGGTGCCCGGAGTTGCTGGCAGAGAGCTGATTTCGGGGGTCTTCCTGAACCTGGGGACTTTCTGGGAGCTTCGGCCTTAACGGGTCAGGGTTTCAGGCTTCAGTACAATGGAGGGTTGAGACGTCGGGGCTGAGGATTCGGAGCTGGTAGAGTGCAAGCGCAGGATTCAGTCTTTCGGAATATTCAGGACTTCGGGCTGCGCAGGACCGTTTCTACACCCCAAGACAACCAGACCCCCCTCCAAAAGCCCCAAACCCAAAATCTCCAGTCCCTGAACCCTACACACTGAACCCTAGGCCCTAAGCTCGAGTCCTCTAAGAGCCGATGACCTCTTCCGCTCCGAGACCGCTTGCATCCTGGGCATACGCTAGGCTGAGCTCAAATGACAGACATGTGTATATGTCTAAGTGTATGTATGCGTATGCACATAGCTTGTGTTTATGCATGAATGTAGATGTATATGCAGACCCACATTCTCATCGACATGTACATGAACATGCACAAACACATGCACATACGCATACACTTGCACATGCATATGCATGCACATGCATATGCATATACACATACATATACATATACATATACGTACACGTGTACGCATACATATCCATGTTCACATACATATACAAGTACATGTACATGTACATAATATACATAATCACAGGCTCACACATATACATATACATGTATATATATATATGTATATATATATATGTGTTTTTTGTGTACACATATAGATATAATCTTCCTCATGCCTATGCTCAAAATTAAACCCAAACTTGTGAGGCCCTCTTCGGAGACTTTGCCCAGCTCAAAACCCGAGTCCCCCAAGGTCCTGGAAGAGATGGAACTGGCAGAGGCTGCCAACCGTCAGGGCCTGAGGCTCAGATTTCGGATGACAGGTTAGGGATATGGTTTAGGGCTTAGGGTTTAGGGCTTAGGGTTTAGGGTTTTGTAGGTTTTGGGGCGTAGGGTTTCTATCCCTTGAGAAGGTCTGGGGTGTTCTTAGAACTACTGAGTTTTGGACATGCGGGAGGTTGGGTCCAGGTTGCGGCTAACGTGCGAGCTTCGGCACACTGTCGACAACTGATGAAGATCTTTGCTGACCATATGTTCGTTGTGCTGTCTTGTCGGATTGACTGACAGATCCCAGACACTGATTGGGATGCTCGGGAAAACAGGTTGCGATGAGGGCATAGATGACTTGACCATGTCATCCATATTAGCGGATATCAAGCACAGCAGTTAAGCAACAGCAGGAACAGCAAGAGTGGAGACCAAAGGACAGAAAACATGTTGCCGTCTTGAGGACTGCGACCATGCTCCCGAAATCTTGCGGTGAGAACGTAGGGGATGCTCTGCAGTAGGACTTCAAATGAGTCCTTTCTCGAGCTCCTCTCTTCAGCCATGTGTTAGGGGGGACCTGAAAATAGAAAACCGCAAGAAAAAAGAGCTCGCTTGATCGGGCGAGTGCCAAACCTCCAAACCCAGCCCCTAACTGCGAGCACGGAGTGGGGTTGATTCCGAATTCCGACGATGACCCTTAACCCTGAACCCTAATCTCAACTACTAAATCCCTAAACCCTTAACCCTAAACCCTAAACCCCAAACCCTAAAACCCTAAAACCCTAAAACCCTAAACCCCTAAATCCCAAACCCTACAGCTTTGGGAGGGCACCTCCAGGCCACCCTGAAGGTCGCTCATACTGACCTGAGCTCTCGGAGTTCGGGGGCCTTTGCCTTGCTCGCCTTGCACCGCGAAGTTTAGGGTTTGGGGTTTAGGGTATGTATAATATCATGTGATATAATATAATGCAAATAAAACAGCAAACAGCATACTATAATATAATGTAATATAATGCAGTTTAATATAACAGAATTAGAATGAGGAGGCCTTAAGCAACAACGTATGGTCTAGTGCAATTAGCGCAAGGAATACTGGAGCGAGAATGTATGGTATAGTGAAATTTGAGTAAGTAGCTTCAAGGAATAATGTTGGCAAATACTCAAGCTTCCATTCCTGCTTTACACTTTAAAACTGAAGACACAGACTTTTCACGTGAAAATCAAGTTGCCCATTTGTCTGAATATGTATTTAAGACAATTACGTGTTGGGGCGCGCGTTGATTTGTGAGTATCGCTGTGTTTACAAGGAGATGTGGTATACGAACACGCTACCGCTACCGAACCCGAGGCGCAAGGGCTGCTCCGTTCAGCCAAGCAGCATAGATTCTTCCCTGTCAGGGAATTTTAGAGAGCTGTAGAACTTCGGGGCTCAGCCTTAAGTGGGGGTTTAGGGTTCAGGGTTTTAGGTCCTCTTCCATGCTCCCAAGACCCCACCCCAGGCCTGATGCTTGTCGGACATAGGATGCTCCACGGGCACCGTGGGCTGTATCCAGCCATACTTGCCTGAAGGGACACCGAAACTCGAAGGTAACTTTGTCGTACACCTAGGCTCATTGAAGTCCAGTCCGAAGGCCGACGGACGAGCCATAAACCATCATCAGGAATTTCCGCCGGGTCGCCTTTCCACTCCACAACCTCACCCGTCACGGGCTCGGTCGATATCCGTGCCCGTGAGAGGTTGGGGCCACTCGGCCACTTCATCTTGCTCTTTCCCTGGTAAAGACTTCAGGCTTTGGGGTTTTGATTCGAGGGGTTTGGATTTGGCTCGTCTTCTGTGTTCCTGGTTGCGCCAGGTTGTCAAGGTGCATCTACGGTCGCTCCTGCTCCGGATTGAGCGACTACGTTGCTGCTGGTCTTGTGAATGTGCTCTCCAAGTGCAGCCCTCCGCTGTCTCAAAAAAGCCATATGACATATCCAGAGGTGGCAAATCATCCTGCAATGCAGTACGAAGTCGCGCATGTCATATGTATTTCTTTTTTGCACCTATGCATATGTACGTATATATATATATATATGTGGCCGAGACCTTTAGGGTCTATTTGGCCAAACCCTTTCTACTTAAGTACACAATCCATCACAGA
>CAJNDV010031093.1:7988-19094 GCA_905221635.1 Symbiodinium sp. CCMP2456 | reverse complement strand
TTCCGAAAATAAGGGGCTACCTTATTTGGAATCCTTAGGGTTTAGGGTTTAGGGTTTAGGGTTTAGGAATAAGGATCCTACTATTTGGGGGTAGTATATTAGGGTCCCCTATTTTCGGAAACCCCCACATACGCCAACAGGATGCACTTTTGTTGTCCAAGAGATCATACATGGACATCATGTGGGGCCGAGGTTACACTATGGATGACGTACCCGGACTTCTGCGATACATGGCAAGCTCTTCAATGGTCAACGCAAACCAACCCCAACACCCTTAACTGAACCTAAACCCTTTAACAAACCCTACCAAACCCCATGCCTATATAACCCGAACCCTAAACCCTAAACCCGTAAACCCTACACCCTACTAAACCCGTAAACCCCTAACCCCGCAAAACACCAAAACCCCAACACCCCCAAAGCTCCAAAACCCCCTACACGCCCTAAACCCTAAACCCCTAAACGGCCCTAAACCCTAAACCCCAAAAACACCAACACCCCTACACCCCAAACCCTAAACGGCCCTAAACCCCTACACCCTAACCCTAAATGGCCCTAAACCCCTAAACCCCTACAACCTATCCTTCGATAACCACGATCAACTTCGAGTTCGAGGCCCTGCCTGGCTCAGGCTTCCGCCTTGGGGCTGGAAGCCTCGGTACAGGCTTAGGGGTTCAAGGGTTTAGGGTTTAGGGTTTAGGGGCTTTGGGGTTTTGGGGTTTTGGGGTTTAGGGTTTAGGGGTTTTGGGGTTTTGGGGTTTAGGGCGGGGTGTCAGCACAGGCTTAGGGGTTTAAAGGGCTTAGGTAATATAACTAGGAGTTTAGGGGTTTAGGGGTCTAGGGTTTCGGGTTTAAAGGGCTTTAAAGGTTTGGGGTTTTGGGGTTTAGGGGCTTAGGGTGAAGCCTCAGCACAGGCTTAGGGCGGGGGGTCAGCACAGGCTTAGGGCTTAAAGGGCTTAGGGTTTATAAATAGGGGTTTAGGGGTCTAGGGGTTTAGGGGTTTAAAGGGCTTAGGCCGGGGGGTCAGCCCAGGCTTAGGGGTTTAGGGGTGCAAAGGGTTTAGGGTTTGGGGTTTAGGGTTTCCCATGGCGCCCCGTGACAACCAACATACAAAACATGTTAAAAGTAATCCCTTCGAGGCTTTAACATAAAAAATAATAATAATAGTATATGTGTATACTCTATATATATATATATATATATATCATGATTAAAATATATACGAACCATCAGCGGGGTTTCGAGTTTAGAATTTAGGGAGTTGTCCCGCCATACTCTCGGGGCCTTACATGTACAGTACCGATGTAGGGGCTGTGAGGGGGATAATATTGCAATTAATCCATTGAAACCTTTACACTAGATTAGTAGCACTACTTGGATAGTTCTCTAAATCAGGGTCACGTTTTAGCTCCCCAAAGCCTTAAACAACAAGGACCCCAAAAAGGGACCCTAATTTGGAGAACTACCCACTTCCGTAAGTACCAGAGTAAAGGGCAGATCCCTTGCACTGTCGCATCTGCTCTCATACGATGTACTGGCCCTCTGGGACCCTCAAAAACCCCAAAGCCTAAACTCCACACAACGCCCCGTGCATTGTTTTCTGTGGAACGACGCCCGAGTAGAAGGGCACATGCTCTCAAAGCCCACCTTCCGGGAAATGAGGGTCCCTGTTTTTTATGAAAAACCGCATGTGTGTTGTCAACGTCTCTTCTTCAACAGCCAGAACCCCCAGGGATGTCAAACTTTTCAAAATAGATCCGAAAGAGACGTGAACAAGAGTTTCGAAAAAAATCCTCAAACCCGAAACCCTAAACCCCTAAACCCAAATTTACCCTTAGTGGAAAGGTGGAAAGATCCCTAAACCCTAAACCCTAAACCCTAGACCCTAAACCCTAACCGCACTCCAGGACCGAGGTGCCGCGACCCTTGCCGCCCTTGCCTTTGCCACCCTTGCCTCAGTTGGGTTTAGGCCTTAGGGTATAGACCATAAAAGCCTAAACCCAAAACCCCTAAACCCCTAAATCCCTAAACCCCTAAACCCCAAACCCTCAAGCCTAAACCCAAAACCCTTACATACGGTCTATACGGGCTTAGTGCTGAGGGCTTAGCGTCCAGGGTGGAGCGAGGATTGCAGCCGTGGTTTCTAGGAGCGAAACGAACACCTAAACCTATACTTTCGACGTCTAAGGCTTTGGGGTTCCTTCAAAGGGTTCCTTAAAGGGTTCTATAAGGGCTACTATAAGGGTTTGGGATGTAGGGACCTTAATAATTAGAATAGGGCTTTGGGCTCTTTTATAGTATTCTGATACTAGGGAACCCTAAGAGTAATATAGGTAATTACTTAGGTATATTACTTTCGACGGTACAACCTGTATGCCGTGGACTGGTTAGTATTTCACAAAACTCGGAGCCTGCTGAGAGAAAAAAAACATCCCCAGTATGACGGTTTAGGGTTTAGGGTTATCACCAAAAGCAGCCTAAACTGCTCGGCCCAGTATGAAGCCGGTAGGCTTCAACACTGTTGATAGTATAAACCCATTACCTTACGGACCCTAAACTACAGTATATTCATTATTATGGGTAATGCAAGATTTAGATCATCAACCGTAGCTCACGTTTTCGCGGCCCTGTTGGTGTGTGTTTGGGGAACTAAAGGCGAACCTTAAGGGGAGTACATAAGGATTACCTTAACCCACCAGAACCTACTTTTTTGTAGGGTCCCCACAAATCCCATATTAGGGTTTATAACCTACCAGAAAAGTGTGAAAGGTCAAAGGTTAGTACTACAGGTGTAATGTAGGGGCCTCAATAATTACCTGTACCATTTTGGGGGTTCCTTATTAATATAATTCTGGTATAGTGGGTGCCCCAATCCTACTTCTAATTATTCAGGCCCCTACATTAGCTTGATATTTAGGGATTCGGCTTTTAAACCGCTGAGCAGCAACATGCGCAACTCGAAGGTCACATCAGTATCAAAGCCTATACACCCCAAGCACCAGTAATATAGGGGCCTTAACCATCAGAATAGCGTTTTGGGGTATAGTCTACCATAATTATATTAAGGATCCCCAAAATAATAGTACTGGTAGTTATTCGGCCCCTCCAGTATCACTCTCCAGCGACTCGTCGGCAGTTTAGGGTTTAGGGTTAAGGTTTGGGTTACCGTGCTTGCGCATGTCTAGCATACCATTACTGTGATCGCAGTAGCACACGGTGTTCGGATGAACATTGTCACGGGAATCGCGCTAGTGTTTATGGACAAAGCGAGGAGAGTGAAACAAAACGGAAAAAGAAACCTCCGTCAGAGCGATACTGCTAGTAACCGTTCAAACTCGCAGAAGTTTCAACGCTGTGTCCTATTGTCTTTGCATCTGCACAGGAAATGTAATCAAAGACAAGCCGCCGTCGTCTCCTTTGAAACCCTTGCCCCTAGCCTGCGGTGCAAGGCTGCTTCGTGCTAGGGCACCCGTATAGTCTACATTAGGGTGTTACGGTTGGCTTCCAGTTTCCGGACCTTAACACAGAGAACTGAGGAGGCTTGCTTTGCTGTCTTTGGACTGTCAGGTCTGTTTCGATTTAGACTTCTACCCTAAACCCTTAACACAATACCTATTCCCTGAGGATTTAAGGATTGAGGTTCAGATTTTAAGGTCTGGGTCACTTCTCTTGTCGATTAGCCATCGACTGTTTGGTAGCATTGTCCAAGGTGACCGACACACAGGAACTAAGACTAAGAGCCTAGTATGCCCCAACCCCTAAACCCAAACCCCTAACCCCTAAACCCTAAACCCTAAACCCTAAACCCGAACTGGGGGTCACAACAAA
Organism: Symbiodinium sp. CCMP2456; assembly: GCA_905221635.1. Lineage (NCBI taxonomy): Eukaryota > Dinophyceae > Suessiales > Symbiodiniaceae > Symbiodinium > Symbiodinium sp. CCMP2456. The sequence continues at coordinate 15,266 of CAJNDV010031093.1, read as the reverse complement.
TGGAATCGGCTTCTTGGGAATGCAGAACTTTAATCATACTAAGGAGTCCTACGGCCTTAAGGGTTGACGGTTTAGGGTTTAGGGTTTAGGGGTTTAGGGGTTTAGGGATTCGGGTTTAGGGGTTTAGGGTGCAGGGTTTAGGGTTTAGGGTTTGGGGTTTAGGGTTTGGGGTTTAGGGTTAGGGCTTAGGATATGCTGAACCCTACGGATAAGAACACGATTCTGCTTTTGGTACAAGGCTTAGGAAGATGTTTATGACGTCTTGGAAGTTGCTCGAAGCCAACACATCCACAAAGCCTGCGACCTAGGGTGCTTCACGTTACAAGGATTCTTAAGGGCTTGATCGGAGGTATCTCGCATGTTACACGGATGTTTTCGGCTCGGTGCTCAAGCAATTCTTTCTTGCTACGGAATTTAACTGCTAAGTTATGTTTTGAAGATAAACCAACACAGAAATACATGAACGAACCAATACAGATATAATCCAATGGTGAATGAACATCCAAACGGACAGACAGACAGACATGCAGGCAGACAGACAGACGGACAGACAGACAGACAGACAGACAGACAGACAGACAGACAGACAGACAGACAGACGTGACAGACAGAGATTCGCAGCCACATCTAAAAGCAAGTAGATAGAACATATCTTGATCTGGCTTACTTTAGTCCGGAGTTGTCTTGCATTGTCTTACAGCAGACTCTTGGTACACTTTCATTCTATTGCAATTTACGACAAGATTCCCGAGCAGAGACCGCTGGCCCTAAATCCTAAACCCACAGACCGGAATGGCGCCTTGCCGCCCCCCTTGCCGCCGCCTTTGGATGGCTGGAACCTGAGGTGCTCAGCTTCAATTCGATTGTCGGTGGCACCGGGGGTTAGGGTTGAACGCTAAACCCTAAACCCTAAACCCTGGATCCTAAACCCTAAACCCTGAATCCCAAACCCTAAACCCTAAACCCTAAATCCTAAACACCGGCGGTTTCGGGTTGACGGCATTGACATCCGTGAGGGTTCAAGGTTCAGCGGTCAAGGTGTGGGGCTTGTGTCCATGATTCTTCATTTCTTAAACTTCGATGAGGTGTCCCCGGTGTCTCTGTGGGGGGGCCCTACGATGACCCTAAACCCTCTAGTATCGGGGCCTTGACAAGTAGAATAATTAGGGCTTTTTCTGGTCTATTGTACTAGAATATGCCAGAAGCATCCCCTAAACCTTAAACCAATTCTGCCACCCAGTCTCTCTGATAAGTCGAGTCTGCAGAGCTCCAAGACAGGCGAAGCCTCCTAATGCCCCCGAAGCCGCTCTCAAAACACCGTTTTAGCGTTTGGGGTTTAGATGCCCGGACCTTCCAAAATCCCGGTATGAAGGAATATACCATAAATCATATTCGAAACCTACCAAAAACCCTAAAGCCTAAACCCTAGACCCCTAAACCCTAAACCCTACTATAATTTCAGGTGTACTCCTTCATTCAGGGCTATTGGGGAAGATCAGGGTTGCTGGCGTTGTCGATTCCGGTCGAAGAGGAAAACTGGCGGCGTCTTAGGGTTTCGGGGTTTCGGGGTTTAGGGCTTAGGGGATACTTCTGGTATATTCTAGTATAATAGACCCGAAAAAACCCTATTCTACTTATTAAGGCCCCGATACTTTAGGGTTTACGGTCATTTATGGTTTAGGGTTATCATGATTATGCTTTCGGCACGCATTGTAACATAGGGCTGCTATGATCCATGGTCCTTTATTTATCGGGCCTCAATGACCGCACTAGCGCCTTCAATTAGTCCTCATCAGCAAAGGTCAGCATAGTAAATAGGTAGCGACACCTACTGACAGGGCAATGCAGGGGCCTTAATAATTAGAACAGGGGTTTGGTGTATATTATACTATAATATAATTATAATAAGGACCCCCCCCCTAAACCCTAAACCCTGAACCCTAAACCCTAAACCCTAAACCCTAAACCGGTAATTATCCGGGCCCGTCTATTACAACCCCGAAATCATGGGTAAGTGGAGGCTCCGGGGTTTAAGCTTGAATTACACTGCAGCAGTGCAACAACCTCCTGCCCGAACCCACTACAGCCGAACCCGGCAAGTTAGGGTTTAGGGTTTAGGGTTTAGGGTTTAGGGCATAAAACCGTACACCCGAAACCGCAAGCCTCTGCTAGGCACCAACCCTAGAAGTCTCAAAAGACAAAGCTGCCCCTAAACCCTAAACCCTAAACCCTAAACCCTAAAGCCTAAACCGAAACACGCAGGCTAAACCTTCAACCACCCTATAGGTCCTCTTATAAGGGGCCCTCAAAGGAACCCTTAAATTTTAGGGTTTAGGGTTTAGGGTTTAGGGTTTTTTACAAGAATCTGCAGAATCCTTGCATGCGCCCTTAAAGGAGCCCACCCAGAAACCGAGAATCCCCATGGCGCTCTTTTTTTTCTGTGTTCTTTTCGCTTCGAGGGGTGCGGGTTCGGCTTCTGAGGCCTAGGATCAGAGCCTTTTCAGGCAATAAAGGGGCCTTGATAATTAGAATAGGGTTTTTGGGTATAATATTATACTATATTCATAACAAGGAACGACCCAAATCATATAAAGGCAATTTCTCAGGCCGCTATAGTCTTGGGCCGCTGTTTGCCCTAATTTTGTTTGTTTTTTTGGGTGGTTTAGAGTTTCGAGACTTAGAGTGTCATTAAGTCACCCTAAGACCTAAAACCACTAAACCCTAAACCCAATGTTTGGAGTTTTGAGTTTCTGGCTTCGGGCTTAGCGGGGCTTTATAGAGGTTTGGGCTTCCCTGACACCCCAAAAAGACCTTGTCAAGGACTCGTATACAAGGCGGTCATACCTATAGTCCCCATTGTAGTTCCTTTTTATGGTTAACCAAATCTATATTATAGGATCCTAACCATCAAGTTGGTTAACCGAAACAAGGAACTACCCCTAAACCCTAAACCCTAAACCCTAAACCGTGGCTTAAGGTTCTGCCTGGGGTTGGAGTTTAGGGTTTCGGCGAAGGGCGGCGGTCGCTGCTCGCCACCCTCCGCCGCCGGCGCCGGTGTTGCCTCCACGGGCGGTGACGCCTCCGGACTGTGGCAAGCGCAGTTCCGTGTAACATGGGGTTCAGGGTTTAGGGATGAGGGCTCGTAAGAGATCTATGAGAAGGGTGGGCATAATATAAGGGAACTCCGTACTTAAATGTTCCAGTGGACACAACGAACAACTTTCAATAAAGGGGCGGATCGTTGAGCGATTTTGGGGTCGCCGTCGTTACATTGATGGGTTTCCTACACTTTGCAGGTGTTGCCATTTCTAGAGCTATTTTATGAGTCTCACATGGTCTTCTAGAAGCCCTTCGCAAGGCTCAAAACCTCACAGACCCGCCCCAACGGCAGAGGTGCCCCCCCAAAGAGTACGGCCTCAGGTAGCAACAAAACATCCAGGTACTAGTCTTCCCGAACTCAGACCCTAAACCCTTAAACCCCGAGCCTTCACCCCGAACTACTAAACCCTTCGGCGCTAAGCCCAAATCCCTAAAAACCCGAAACCCTTACACCCTAACTAAGCCCCAACCCCTAAACCCGAAACCCTTAAACCCGAAGCCCCAACCCCTAGACCCTAAACCCTACTCTTTCCGCCATGCCCACGCTAATATTAGTCTCCAACCCAAGCCCAAACAGCTAATATAAGGTTTAGGGCTTAGGGTTTAGGGTTTTAGGGTTTAGGGTGCAGGGTTCAGGGTCTAGGGCAGGGTTTAGGGTATAGGCTTTAGGGTTAGGGTTTAGGGGCCTCAATAATTACAATAGGCTTCTCCCGTAAAGGGCTCCATTTACAGGGCTCTATAAGGTATACTGCAAGGGTTTTATGATGTAGGGGCCTTAATAATTGGAAGAGGGTTTGGGATAATAAGGAACCCGAGGAACAATATTGGTAATATGTTTGGCTTCTTAACAACCAAAGAGTCCATGCAGACGACCAGGCAGAAAACATCACACACGTGCATTTCATAATGGTTCCTTTCAGGAACAGGTCCCCCCCAAACAACGATTAAAGTATAGTACTCCAGAACCCAGCAGACGACCATTGCGGAGTTAGGGATCCAAAGCTATGACAAGGATGGTTGTTGGGAGCTAGTTGAAATTCAAAAATATTGTGACCCTAAACCCTAAACCCTAAACCCTGAACCCTAAACCCTAAACGGTATATATGGGGGCCCTCTGGTTCATGCACCATAAAGTATAAAAAGCTTTACCGCAGAGCTTCAAAGAGTGAGGCTCTGGAGCCCGACACCCCGAACCCTGCACCCTAATGTAGAGGCCCGAACAATTAAGGGTTTAGGGTTTAGGGTTTAGGGTTTAGGGTTTAGGGTAACAACTACACTTGGGTTTCGCTAGGGTTTAGGGCTTAGGGTTTAGGGTTTAGGGTGTACAGTATAACGATAATCCTTTCGTCGATGCCAACCCTACCCCCCCACATCGAAACTCCACGCCAAACATTTCAAGATGTAAAACCTTCTCGACCATCGAAGGGTGCCAAGTGTCTACGCGGTGCCAAAGCAAAACGCCCTAAACCCTAAAACCCTAAAGCCTGTACGGTCTCACAGCCCGACATGTGCGCCCCTGGGCGGCCTCCGCAGAGGGCGAAGCATCGCCGCTGGTCTCCGGCCTCGGCGCTCTTATGGGTTCCTTTAAGGTTTTTTTTTTCTAAGGGTTTCCATGAACATTTGAGGTTTAGGGGTTCCTGTAAGGGTTCCCCATCAAAATGTCTATAGGGGTTTTGGTTCTTGGGTTTACAGGCTTTGTTAAGGGTTTCAAGGGTGGAATAGAAGGGCCTTCACAACAAAGCACTCGGCATTCCAAGGCCCTAGGGATATGAACACAAGAGCAGTTTTACCAATAAACAACAATCAGCACCCCCACCCTTTTCGATTTCAAACAATACTGTTGCAACTTAGTCTAATCACAACCTAGTATGTTGTATAAACGATGAACCCTCCAAGCCTGTAAACACCTAAAGACCTAAAGCCGTGAACCCAACTCCCTACAAACCCAATCCCCAAACACCTGAAACCACGAAGTCCTAAACCGTAAACCTAAACCCCCAAATTCCATATTCCGACGAAATAAAAGACCCTAAGGACGAAACCCCTTAGCCCTACCTGGACCCTAAAGAACCTACCTTGTTGGGGCTCCTTCTTATGATTTCTTTATGTAGGTCCGAACAACGGAAAATTGTTTGGGGTTAAGGTAATCCCTCATCCCTATATCTCTAGATCCTAACCCAGAAAGCCCTAACTGAACCCCTTAAACCCAATCCACCCCGAAACCCCTAAACCCCTAAACCCTAAACCCTAAACCATAAACCCCTAAACCCCAAAACCCTAAATCCCTACAGTAAACCCTAAACCCAATACCCCTAAACCCCAAACCCGAGACACTCCTCTTGCAGTGCAGTGGCCGGTTGTAGTTCTTGCCGCCACCTTTGCCTCTCCCAAGCCGACGCGGTTTTTGCGCAGCTTTCGGTTTAGGGTTTAGGGTTTTTCGGCTTCGTGTTTCGGGGCTCGGGTGTATTTCCATGAGGAGGCCCTGAGTAGGATCCAGATCCCGCACACCCCGCATTGTAGGAATCCTGATAAAGAAACCCGGTGTCGTTATTTGGGTTCTTGAGTAGTTCTCTAAATTAGGGTCCCTTTTTAGGTTCCTTTTTCTAATCTCCTCTAGTGGCTTTCTAGGAAAACACTCAACCCTAAACCTCAAACCCACCCTAGACCCTAAGCCCTGAACCCTGTTTAGAAGGGTCCAAGTACCCCATGAGGGGGCTTTTGGTCCCGGTCACTGGTGGGTGGGACCTGGAACTCTACTGTTTTGGGTTTGGTTGCGGGCTTTTGGGAGCAGGGTGGTAAGGATGAGAGTGTTGATCATGGGCTTCATAGCAGATGTTAGAGCCTTGACTTGGCAATCAGCACCAATTCATTGGGAACTGTAAGTTGGGATAGCAACCTACTCCTGAAGTCTGTTCAAGGAAAGTACAGGTGGGGAGTTTAGGGTATATAGGGCTTCTATAAGGCTTCGATAAGGTATATAGACCTTCTATAAGGCTCCTATAACGATAACTACCCTACTAAGCCCTAACCAACCCTAAACCCTAAACCCTACCCTAAACCTTAAACCCTAAACCCCTAAACCCTAAACCCTAAACCCTACCCTAAACCCTAAACCCTAAACCCCTAAAAAGTCTGTTTTCTAAACCCCTAAAGCCCTAAACCTTGAACCCTCAGCCCCTAAACCCTAAATGGTAGCTTGAAGGGCTGAAAAGTCTTTGGGTTGCCAGTTTGGGTTTAGGGCTGAGGGCTTCGGTTTTGCGGCTTGGGGTGTTGAGGCCGTTCAGGTGCCCTAAACCCTAAACCCTAAACCCTAAACCCTAAACCCTAAACCCTAAACCCTAAACCCTAAACCCTAAACCGGTTGGGTCGAGGGCCGGGTTTCCCTGTGCCTTTTCCCTTTCCTTCGCCATCTTCGCCCTTTCCCTGGGACGCTTAGTAATAACATTACAATAACAATGCTAAGACTAATGACAACAGCAACAGCAACAGCAACAGCAAGAGCAAGAGCAAGAGCAAGAGCAAGAGCAAGAGCAAGAGCAAGAGCAAGAGCAACAATACTAACTAGCACTACTCATAACTCATATAACATATATTGAAAGTTTGTGCAAGTTGAGCGGTCCGGCCTGGGTTAGGGAAAGTTTAGCATTTGGGGCTAACTCCGGGCCCTACCACCACGTAATGTAGGGTAATAAGAATTAGAATTGGGGTTCGGGCTCCTTTATCCTTAAGTGGTCATCAGGAGCCCGGAGAAAGAGGGTTTAGGGTTAGAGTTCCTTTCAGAGTCTAGGACTCAGCATGTAAGTAACCGTGAGCTCCCGTGTTTGACAATCCAAACCCCTACAGCCTCAGCGACGATTTGGACTGACAGGCCCGGGTAGGGGATCACCAACCAGAATTAAAGGAAACTACAGGAGGGGAGTTTGGGATATATAGGGCTTCTATAAGGCTTCCATAAGGTATATAGACCTTCTATAACGGAAACTACCCACCTGAAAATGTCCTAGACAAAACCTCCGAACCTGAAACCCTGAACCTACTGTAGAGGCTGCAGTAAGTAGAATTCCTTTGTATAGTAATGATCATAATAAAGAACCCCAAAAAGAGTATTGGTAATTGTACAGGCGCCTATATTCAACCCCCAACCCTAAACCCTAAACCCTAAACCCCTAAACCCTTGCA
>CAJNDV010031092.1:29871-43401 GCA_905221635.1 Symbiodinium sp. CCMP2456 | reverse complement strand
TTCACTTGCAAACCCTAAACCCTAAATCCTAAACCCTGAACCCTAAACCCAAAACCCTAAACCCTAAACCCCCAGAGATCCTAAGCTTCTACACCCGGGGGCTTCCCCGTCGCTCGTCGCTTTCGGTTGCTCCGTGGAAGGCCGGTGCTCCAGCTGGTGAATGCCGGACAGAACAAGGCCGGGGTTTAGGGTTTAGGGTTTAGGGTTTAGGGTTTAGGGTTTAGGGTGCTGGACAGAACAAGGCCGGTTGGGGATTTAGGGTTTAGGTTTTTGCGTTTAGGTTAGGTTAGGGTTTTAGGGTTTAGGGTTTAGGTTTTTGCGTTTAGGTTAGGGTTTTAGGGTTTAAGGGTTTGGGGTTTAGGGTTTAGGTTTAATCTAGGACATTTTCAGGTGGGTAGTTACCGTTATAGGAGCCTTATAGAAGGCCTACATTCCTTATGGAAGCCTTATAGAAGCCCTATATACCCTAAACTCCCCACCTGTAGTTGCCTTTAATGTAAGGGTTCAAGGTTTCGTGTTTCGGGTTCAGGCAGTGTCGAGGCTTTAGGGTTTAAGGACGGTGGGTTTAGTAGGTTGGCGGCTTCAGGGTGAACGATTAAGGCTTAAGTAGGTAGTAGTATTAGGGGTACCCCTTAAAGGGTACCCCTTCTGAACCCTACCTTTGGCTCTCTTAAAAGGGACATTATTGAGGGGGTCTATATCCCCAAGGGTCCCCCTAATCCAATCTCCCATCAAGGTGTGTGGATTCCTTGAAGGTTTCGGGTTGCAGCTTAGTTGCTAGCTGCATTTGGAGTTTGATTTGCTTTTACTTCCGGCTTCATCCCGAAACCCTAAACCCTAAACCCTAAACCCTAAACCCTAAACCCTCCATTGTACTTTAAAAATAACCCAAAGCCCTAAACCATGAAGCCAGTTTAAGTTGCAGGGTGGCGGCACTAGGGCCCAGGGCCCAGGGTTCGGATTCAGGGTTGCTGGTTCTGGGGCTCTACTAGGGTTTTAGAGTCCAGGGTTGAGGGTTTAGGCTTCTAGGGTTTAGGGGTTTAGGGCGTTGGGTTTAGCGGTTTCGGGGTTTTAGGGTTGAGGGTTCTGAGGTTTGGGGTTTAGGTGGGCATGAACATGCAGGCAGAAATCCAAGCCCTGCATCACATCTTCCTGCCGGAACTTGAGCTTTCGCGCCGTACGCGAGGAAAGCCGCGATGGTCCGGGCCTGAACACGAGAGCTTGAACCCGAAACTCTTGGGAAAGAGACGTTCCCGAAGCGGATGTCAACCTCGGCCTGATCTCTGCCGTTTGCCCGGGTTATGAACCCCTGCACACTAGACTCGAAATTTGCAAAACTGCAAACCTCAAGAGGGTTTAGGATCCAAGAGTGAAGCGTTTGATATATAGGGCTTGTGGCGGAGAGCGTGTGGTTGATGGTGACAACAGTCTAGAAGGGAAGTGTCTGCAAGCGACTAAAGGAAGCGGTCTGCAAGCTTTGTGGGAGGCTTCTTCGTGAACTTTTAGTTGTCGAAAGGCTGCAGATTACTTCTACATTGCTTTTCAACGTAAACGTTACACCCTTCTATCCTAGCCTGGGTCGATTGTGAAGCGCACGAGCCGCGGACCGGTCTTCCAACTCCAGAATGATGGTAGAGTTCTTGCTTGGGTGACTTGCGGTTGGGTTGCATACTGACTAGTATGGAAAACACCCCAAGCCCAAACTGGTGGCTGATACTGGCAGCAAATATTTCAGACGTATGCACCCAAAAAAGGCTGTCAGCCCATGCCCAAAATTATATGGCTGGTTCTCCACATCAGGGTCTGTTTTTGCACACACAAACATTCCGAGGGAGCCCGAACCAAAATCCTCGGCCCCAGGATCCGCAGCACATCATATATATATATATAAACATATATATATATATATATATACATATGTATGTATTCATTTATGCGACGTCAGAAAACTTCGAAGCCGTAGGCTTTCAATCCCCAGGCCTCAGATGTTCTCAGCCCAAAGCTCAAAACCTCGAGAGCCTGGTTAGGGATAGTCCCAATAATACTAAGGCCCTCCCTAACCCTCCAGGTACCTACTATAGAGGGTACTAGAGCCCCAAGGGCCCTTCATAGAACCCTAAACCCTAGACCCTAAACCCGAAACCCTAAACCCTAAACCCAGGTACATGGAGGGTTAGGGTAAGGCCCTCCAAGAACGGGAGGCTCCTAATCCGGCGGGATTTGCGTGAAAGCCCAACGCCCGACAAGACGAAAAGCTCTGGAAAAGGTGGTTGAAGAGGGTTTAATGTAGAAGCCTAAATAATTGTCTATACTATGTTGGGGGTTCCTTCTTATGATTATGGTATAATGGGCCCCAAAACCCTTCTCGAATTATTAAGGCCCCTACATTACTCGTTTCGGGCAGTTTAGGGTCTGTAGGGTCTGGTTGATCAGGATGAGAACGATCCCCTTTGGGCGAGCATCCACGAGCTTATCCGGCGATACGCCCGGCTGTCACGTTTTGGGAGAAGTTCTGTGTGACGGTTGAATGCCTGTACCATCATCAAGCCAAAACCCCTTCATTTCGCTTCGAAGCATGGTGCCGATCACGATGCTGGGGATGGTGATGCTGATGATCGCCTTGGTTTATGGTCATGATGGTGGCCACGTTGCTAGTGGTGATGCTGATGATGATGGCGAAGATGGGGATGGCGGGGGCGATGCAGGCGATGATGATGTATGAAGAGGCCTAACAATGATCCAAGGTTTCTTCATCAGAATACTAGATTAGCTTCCTATGAACCGCAAACTCCAAAGTTGTTTCTTGTGCATTGAACCCCTGAACCCGAAGCTTTCGTTCACATGCCAGAATCTCGAACCCTGACAAACTTTTGAAACGCTAAGGTTTGCACGCAGCACTGACAAAGCATAATACCGAGGCCTGAGGAATACTATTTCGGGGTTCCTTCATATGATTATAGTATAGTATACCCCGAACCCTAGTCAAATGAACCCTCAACTCTAAACCCTAATTATTAAGGCCCCGACATTATCCTGAGCAGCGATGGCCAGTTGAAGTACGCCAACAAAGACAACGAGGAGTTTGTACAGTCCGGTCCTTGACGATTTTGGGATTTGGGGGCTAGTTAGCCCATTTTTTATAGAGTACTTTGAAGGGCTCCGGAAGTGAGTTATAGAGGTTTCATAGGGTTATTACGGGTTTAGAGTTCTTTGAGCGTTTCTTGTTTAAGGTTTAGGGTATAGGGGGTTTCGCATCCAGCCTTGATGATTTAGGGCTTAGCCTTTAAATGGGTGGTTGTCAAAATTAGGGTACCCTAAATAATAGGTGCCGGATTATAACAAGGACCATAATTTTGACAACCACCCAAATCCCAATGCCCAAACCCTCAGACCTCCATGGGCGGGAGCTGGGATAAAGGTTCCCACTCCTAAGCCCTAAGCCCCTAAACCCTGAGCCAAGGCGTCGGGTTTAGGAGAGCTGGGAGGGGGTTTAGGATTTAGGATTACCCTAAACCCTAAACCCTAAACCCATTCTATAGGTTTTGGTTTCCTTTCTTCTATTTCTTTGTTTTCGCTTGATCGTGGGGATTGTTTGTTCGACTGGGAATTTGGATGCAGGGTGAAGCAGCTTCGATGTCTATGAGCTCTTTAGGGTTTGAAGTTTTAGAAACAGAATATAGACTTGACTTGTGAGTACTAATTTACGGTATTCAAATATAGTCCCTCTAGAGTTCCTCAACCCGTCAGAAGAAGAAGGAGCTTTGAAATAGCTAGTCTTCTAGTATAACCTCCCTGTATACAAGTCGTCCCTATGGATTTCGATTACAACCATGGACCCGGGGCTCTACACCCTCAACACTCCTGTGCAGCCCTGCATGCGCCCTCTCTACTTAACCTAAAGATTGAGGTGTGAACCTGACACCTGTTCTGCTTCAAGGCCCCTGTACACCCCAAAAATCCAAAAAACCCTATGGAGGATCCAAAAACCCGAGTCGAACTATGAAAGTCCCTGTGCCACACCCCGCGGAGCCCTGTCGACTCTGATTGCCTTGAGGGTCAGGCTGCATTTCCCTTGGCTCGGAAGCGACCCCATGACCCAAACACAAACCTTCAAGCCGGAACCCCCGAACCCTGAGCCGTAAATCCTAAACTCTATAGTTCCTCCTAGAAGCCCTTATAGAACCCCCTTAGAGGGACCTGTAACTGTGCTGGAAGTGTCACGCGAAAGATGGGGTCGTCGGTTCTTTTTTTGCTTAAACCCTATAGCCCTGTAAATCCTAAGCTCTAAACCCTATAACCCCCAAGGCCAGTGCACTTAGAAAAACAAAAACCCTGTAACTTTTCTTTGCTGGCTCCTTGGACCCGGCCCTGGTTTAGGGTTCAGGCTTTAGGTTACCATGGTTTCAGGGTTTCCATGAGAAGATGATGGACGGGTTTAGGGTGTAGGGTTTACCTAGTGAAGACCCGGCTAGGATCCCGGAAGAAAGGCATCTGGAATTTCAGGACGAACACTCTTATAAGCCTAGACTACATTAGTACGACAAGAAGCTGATGCAAGCTGCGTGACACCGGCGCAAAAGCCTTGTCGTGATAGAACCAGCCTAAACCCCAAACCCTAGACCCTAAGCCCTGAACCCCTAAACCCCTAAACCCTTAAACCCCTAAACCCTAAACCCGAAACCCCTAAACCCCCCTAAGCCCCAAACCCCCAACTTGCCAGGCTCTGTGAGGGTGGCAAAATGGAGCAGTACGCCAAGCGAGCGCAGCGTGCTCGGTCTTTCTGGGGCTCGAGGGTCTCGACAAGGTGGCTTTGGATTTAGGGTTTAGGGTTTGGGATCTAGGTCACGAGGTTTCAGTTTCTTTCGGATCCCTTAGGCTGTTTAGAGCTCTGTGTGATGGAGCAATGGGGCTGTCTGAGCCAGTATTACCGGAACTGTACCCCCTAAACCACAGCGCATCGTAAACCGCGAAACCTTCAATGCACGAAGCCAGAACCCTTCCAGTAACTGTAAGCACCGATTCTAGCAAAACCCTTACTATTTAAGGTAGATTCCTCCAGAGGTAGTTGTCTCAAGCTCTCCGGGGAGCCGCGAACCCTAAATCGTTAGTAGTTCCATTAAACCCCTTGTGATATGATCAAGCTATCGTAAGAACTTATTCAACACTCTTATAAGCCTCGAAGCCCCTGCAGTACTCTGGTGAGCTCTCCTTCCTCCTCTGAAACCATTATCGAAGAGCCTTATGACGCCCGCAGAAAGCTTGATATTAAGACCGCTATTGCAGTCGTGTGAAGCCTGCATAAGCTTTCTAGCCCAAGACCCTTACGTAAACCTTCAGCACCAAAGCTGCTAAACTTTAAACCCCCCCCCCAAAAAAAAAACAAAAATCGCAATCCGGTACAATGAAACCCTAAACCCCAAACCCTAAACCCTAAACCTTTATCGAACCGATATAGGAAGCCCCAAAAGGCCCTCTAAATTTTATAGCCCTCGAAGCCCTGAGCCCGGCATACATCCCCCTAAGGAACGCTTGAGGGATCCCTTTGAAGCTACGAGATCCTCAGGGTATTCCCTTTAGGGTTTAGAGTCCGTTAGAGGGATTGGGGTTTTAGGGTTTAGGGTTTAGGTTTAGGGTTTAGGGTTTAGGGTTTAGGGTTTTAGGGTTTTGGGTTTAGGGTTTTAGGGTTTAGGGTGTAGGGTTTACTTCGTCCCCGTGCCCTGTAAACCGCAAAATGATCAGTCCCCCCAAAACTGAGCCCTGACCCCGGAAAACCTAAACCTCAGACCCTAAGCCCTGCACCCCTGAAACCCTGAGCCCTTAAACCCGTAAGCCTTAAACCCTACATACTTTGCACCCCTAACCCCAGACCTCATCATCCCCCTGGACCCTAAACCCTAAACCCCTAAAGCCCTCAAGCACCCTAAACCCTCAATCCTAAACCCCAAACCCTAAGCCCCCAACCCTCAACCCTAAAATCCTAGACCCTAAAACCTTCAACCCCAAACCCTCAACCCCAAACCCTCAACCACAAACCCTAAACCCTAAAACCTTCAACCCTAAACCCTAAACCCCAAATCCATCCAAGGTGTACCGGCTCTGGCGGACAGGATCTGGTCAGCGGAGTCTCTAGGGATAGCCACGGGCTTACAAGGGTCCAGGGTTTGGGGTTTAGGGTTTTGGGTTTAGGACTTGGGGTTCAGGGTTCAGGGTTTAGGGTTTAGGGTCCAGGGTTTGGGGTTTTGGGTTTAGGATTTAGGGTTCGGGGTTCAGGGTTTAGGGTCCATGGGTTTGGGGTTTCGGGTTAGGCTGTAGGGTTTGAGAGACAAAGTTTTGGTGTTGCTATAATGCTCTATAAGATTGCTATGCGGGCTACTATAGAGCTGCGGTTAAAAGGTGCCGAGAAAGGCTCTAGTTGTTGGTTGGCTTCAGGCGTTGTGGCTTAGGTTTGAGGGTTTCAGATTCGAGTGAGGGGTCCAAGTGCTGAGGAGTTGCGGCCTTTGGGGTTGTTAAGTTTATGGCCTTAAGGGGTGCTAGGCTTCAGGGCTTCAAATTTAGGGTTCCGTGTAAGCCCTGAGGCATAGGGCCTCTACCTGGAGGGCCTCTGCCGATTGAGGGTTCAGGGCTTCGCCGTGTAGGACTTTAAAGCTTGCTCTAGAAGCTTGAATAATTACCAGCCATGATTCCTTATAGGTTCCTCATCACAATTATACTGTCATGGACCCAAAACCTTGTTTCATGTTGAAACGCTAAACCCTAAGCCCAAAACAAACCCTAAACGGTGAGGGGATTTGGGGTTCAGGGCTTTCGGCTGTTGAAGTTCTCGCGTTGGGGCTTGGGGTTAGTTTTGGGATTGCAGAGCTTCAGCCTGAAGGGATTTTCGGTTCAAGGTGTCGCGTTTGGGGATTTTGCTCTTAGGAGCGGTTCCTCAGCCTTCGAAGGTGTGACGGAATCCTGTTACCCTCATCTCCGTGCTCCACAAGAACCCTAAGAAGAAGCATCAAGAACCGATGAATTGACCCCAAGCTTTCAATCCTATGCCCTGAAGGTATCCCTGAGCACCAATATTCATCATGTCAAAGGCAAAGATCAAACGAGAAAATCCTGCTCTGCAAGAAGCGGAACCAATAGCTACAGGCGACAACCGCATTTTTAGGTTCTTAAGGTTCAGGGCTTTGGGCGTTGAGGTTTCGGGGTTGAACTGCACAGTCCCCATCTCAGAAATTCTCCAGCAAAGGGGTTTCGGAGGTTTGAAGAAGAACCATACATAAGGGTTCTTTTGTCTCGGCGTTTTGGAGTGTGTTCAAGGGGTTCGAATAGTTGCTAATACTACCGGGATCCCTCTACTCCCAGCATGACGAGTTTGTATTAATGCCCCGCAAACCCTATTCCATGAATTTCGGCCCCTGCATTACGCTGCCTGGTCAGATTGTTTCTGGTTCTGACTGAAACCCGAAGCCCTAAACCCACAGCCCCAAGTCGTCAGAGAAACCATGTTTAGGCGATCAGGGAATGCTTAATACAAGAAGTCACCAGAGGCATCCACATAGTCGAAGAGGTCTGTTCGTTCGAGAAACTGACCCGCAACCCAAGCCCACCCTAAGCCCAAAGGCACTGAATGCTTAACCTCCAAGAAACCGCAAATCCCTCAAGCCCTAAACCCCCAAGCCCTATAGGAGGCCTTGCTGAACCTATACATTCAGCCCTTAGCAGGTACCCTTGACGAATTTTTGTTGAACCCAAAGCCCTGAACCCTAAACCCTAAACCCGAAGCCCTAAATACTAAACCCTCAGCCCTAAATCCTAAACCCGAAGCCCTAAATACTAAACCCTAAGGCCTCAACCCTAAACCCGAAGCCCTAAAACCGTAAACCCTAAGCCCTAAACCCTCAACCCTAAACCCTGAAGCCCTAAACCCCAAGCCCTAAGCCTAAACCCGAAGCCCTGCATACTAGAACCTCAGCCCTAAACCCTAAACCCTGAAGCCCTCTACCTTGGACTTGCTGAGGCTACTATTGTGGCTCCAGATCTTCGGGGCGCCTCGGGCCAGCAACTTCCTTGTAACGAGTGTCCCCTTAAGGGTTCCTTGAAGGGTTCCTTTAAGGGTTCCTAAAAGAGCTCCTTTAAGGTCCCCTTAAGGGTTCCTTGAAAGGGTCCCCTTAAGCCGCACCCCGGCTTCTTAAGGCTCGTATACAACAACCCCCCAGACACTACAACCCTAAGCCCTAGACGACCTAAGCCCCAAACCCTAAACCCTGAACGACACCGAGGATTGATTGGGGCTACCTGCCAGTCAAGGAGATGTGCAGCGCAGAAAGCGGCTCGGGCCCCGGCGTGTCTGCAAATTTTTTTCGGTGATCAGAAGGTAGGATTTAGGTGTTTTTCACTGAGTATACGATGTTATCGTACAGTAAAGGATACAGGATGGTATATTGTAGTATAGCCTAGTTTATTACGGTATAATGTATTATCGGTGTTTTATTCAGGGTTCTGCACGGTGGGGTTTTGTACCACAAGGATGGTATGTCAGTATCGAGCCCCTCTCCCTGGAGAAGGGTTATACAGATCTGAATTAGTATCAGAGCCGTCAAAGAGGAGGAGTTGAGTAAGCAGGGGTCTACCTTTATGACAGTGGTGGGAGCCTTGGACGTTTACGGCTTTTTTAAGGGTTTCTAGAGAAGCCCAGCTGCCGAGCTACACCATGGGCTTGTAGTACAGAGACCGTCAACTGCTATTGGTGCCGGGGCTTTGTCTAAACCCTAAACCCTAAACCCTACCTTAACCTACCTAAACCTACTTCTTTGTCGGGTCCCTATAAATTCCATATTAGGGTTTATAATAAGGACCTACAAAAAACTAGGTTTTGGTAGGTTAAGGTAGGCTTTTTTAGTCTGAAGTGCAAGCCCTGAGCCTGAAGCGTCAAACCCTAAGACCAATAAACCAAAGACTTTTGCCTAATGCTTACTAAATGCTAATACACCTTAACCCCTACAGTGTGTGGCATGAGGATTGAGACTGTGGCGCCTGAAGGCATATCTATACTCGCTCTAACCTCATCAAGAGCTGTTGACTCTCTTTGGTTCTGGTGCCCCTTTAGTGGTTGGACCGTGTGCGGGTTTTCTGAAGGCTGCCCTAAACCCTAAGTAGGGTATGGTCTGCACGATTGTAGTTCCCTCTTTGGCTGGCCAGTCTTAGGATCCTACAGTGAAGACACCAGCTAACCAAAACGGAACTGCAACGGCGATAACATGTAATCCTAAACTCCACATACCAACGACCCTAAACCCTAAACCCTAAATACTAAACCCCTAAACCCTAAACCCCTAAACCCTAAACCCCTAAACCCTAAACCCACACCCTGAACCCATAAGTCACCCAGACCCCCCAAAAGATAGGGTTTAGGGTTCAGGGTTCCGATTTAAACAAACACAAACCCTTCAAATCCCTAAACAACAACCTCCAACAGCCCTGCGGCACACACCACTACAAACCCCTGACAGGATGAACATGTGTAAGGTTCCCGATGGAACCCCAAACGAGCCGTTGAACCTTCAAGAGGACCCAATACGACCCTCCTCAAAGGCCGACTGATTACTCTAAACCCGAAACACTAAACCCACACCCCTCAGCCCTAAACCCTCAACCCTAAACCCTAAACCCTCAACCTCAGTTTTAAGCCCTCAGCCCTAAACAGCCCTAAACTCGGTTTATTCGCAGGTTCGGCGTACGCCTTGAACGGAATCTGCGGCAGCCGGGCCCTCACTTCCAGAGCGGCATCCGAGAGGGTGGAGGGGAAGGTGTGTTTAGGGTTTAGGGTTTGGGTTAGTGTTCAGGGTTTGGGGTTTAGTATCTAGGGTTTGGGGTTTAGGGTTTGGGGTTTCGGGTTTGGGTTTTAGGGTTTGGGGTTCCGGGTGTGCTCGACAGATCGCGCGCTGATTTGCGCGCTGTAGTGTAAAGACATGCCCACCCCAAGACCGCCCACACACAACTCACGGCGAGCCAAAACGGAGCCAGCCAAAAAAAAACATGCTAATACCATGAATAAAACTCTGATTTCACAGGTACGGATGTGACAAGTAGCAAATTACAACTTCCCCAGGGCCGCGTCACTGATACTTGGATCTGTGGAACTCGCTTGACTCGCTTGAATGTCGTGACGGATTGGGGGGTCCCAATCCCTGTCCAAGCAAAATTTAAGGGTTTTGTTGGGGTTCGTTCTGGGCCGAAGGGCCCTGCCATTGATTTTTCGATCTTTGGCCCTCAATCCGTGTCCAACACAACATTTAGGGTTTGGCTCTGCAGCTCAGCAAAGCCTGCCTGGTCTCGCTGAACGCTCGACTGCGCCTTCCTGCCCCAACAGAAGTGAGAGGGGTCGGGGCTTGGGGTTAAGGGTTTAGTGTTCAGGGTTTAGGTTTTGGGGTTTAGTGTTCAGGGTTTNNGTTTGGGTTTTAGGGTTTGGGTTTTTTTACGTTGACCCTAAAATCCCGAAGCCTTTAAACCTAATAGCATATTTTCCCAGGAAGCCCTCAGTTATCTTTCCCGGGAAGCCGTGGACGCAAGCAGTTCAGTCAGGAAGCTTAGGGGGTAAAGGCAGGGGGGTTATCCCTAAATAGGCATTATGAGGTCCTTCTTGCTGGTATTGTGGCCCCCTAAGCCCTGACCCACTAAGCCCTAAACCGCCCCCCNNCCCCCCCCCCCCCCCCCCCCACTTCCTCTTTCCGCCTCATGAAAAGGCCTGAGCAAGAAGCAGCTGGTCATGAACGTTTTCGAGTCTGCTGGGTGCTGAGTTCAACCGTTTGGGCTGTCGATTTTTGGTCTCGACGTCAGAATTTAGGGGTTCAGAGTTTAGGGTTGAGAGTTTGGGATATTCGAGGTTGGGATGTAAGGCTTCGGGCTTCAGGGGATTTGTGTTCAGGGCTTAAGGCTGAGCCACTTGCCGCCTTGCCGCAACCGTAACCTAAACCTCGGGTGAGATGATCGTCAGCAACTGAAGGCGAAAGTCTGTGGCTGCTTGGCAAATACATGGTGCACCCTTACCCATTCAAACCTGATCTGCCCACCCGACGCTCCACCTCAAACCGCTACATTCTACCCTAGCAGCACCCTTCTGGAAACATTATGATTAGAACCCTTGTAGAAGCTCTTACAGAAGCCCTCATAGAACCTAAACTTATGGAAGCACTTCTAGAACCCTTGTATATAGAACCCGTATAGAGATCCGCATAAAAAAAAACCCTTATAGAATCCCTTACAGAAACCCTTGTAGAATTCCTCATCGCACCCTACTCAGCTCCTCGAATAAGGTGTCGAAGTGGAAGGATGACCCGCGACTGATCAATGTGCCGTCCGTGTCTCGGAGGGTTCAGGGTCAGGGCTTATGAGGTTCAGGGTGTGGGTTTAGGTTTAGGGTTTAGGGTTTAGGGTTTAGGGTTTAGGATTCAGAAACTTAGAGTTCCTATAGGGGTTCCCTTGATGGGATATCGAAGTCGGTGTGACTGCATGGAGTTTACACTGGGACCTTGGACTTCGGGTTTGGGGCTCAGAGGCTGGACCCTACCTGTGGCCTAAAAGACCTGTCTATTTAAGGAAGTATATACAGAAGCCGTAGTAAGGGACCCTAAAAGGTACATCTTTTGCAGGTAGTTCGCACATCATAAACACTTTTCTTCCACGGAAGCTTTGCCATCCCGCCAGTTCCAGCCCTCGAAGTTGTAGGTTTTAGGGTTTAGGGTAGTTTAATTACGGAATGTCTAGGGTAAGAAGGAGAGATGAGACCCAGGAGGCCCTTGAGGAGCTTGCTGTTGCTACCTTCCCAAAAAGAGCCTCAAGGCCCTGAATCCCTGAACTTGAAACTCTTGAGGCGAACCCCAGCTGGAAGAAACCCAAAGCCCCAAGTTTAGGGTTTAGGGTTAGGGTTTAGGGTTTAGGGTTTAGGGTTTAGGGTTTAGGGTTTAGGGTTTAGGGTTTAGGGTCCCTAAGCCCCAAGTCCTGACCCCAAGCAGTAAACCTAAGCCCTAAAGACTTATTTGGACTCGGTTTTTGGCCCGGTGCCGCGTGCGCGCGATGAGACAAGTGCTCGGGGTTAGAGAATAAGGCTCCACCAAAGCTACAAGACTATAAGTGTTCTATGTGTCACGCTCAGGGTTACTATAAGGGTTACTACGCGGGCTCTCTAATTGGAACTTCTTGGGGTTCATTATACTCTAACCGTATGAGTTAACCCTAAGGAATAAGTCTGGTAACTATTCCTACCTCCTCCTACCCTCTGTTTGACCCTGAATACCTGGGGACCATCAGGGTACAAGAAGGGTTCTGCTTCTGGAACCCCAACCCGAACCCTGGACCCTGGTACTGTAGGGACCGGATAATTACCTACAATTTTGGGGGTTCCTTATTATATGTGTAGTATAATGGGCCCCAAAACCTTATTCTAATTATTAAGGCCACTATAGTCTTATTCTGAATCCTCACCGGCCCAGTCCCAAAGCTTGCAAGCTTTGTATCCGTCTGGTGTAGGGCTCTAGGCCTTAACTCAACTACCGTTTTTGGACTTTTTTTTTTGACATCATAGAAAGGACCCTAACCGTATAGGATTCTTGTTTGGTTAAAGCTATATAGAGCAAGGGTACTCTTTGGGGGTCGTTTTTGGGCTGTAGGGCCTCGCGAAAGGCTTTGGAGTTACAGCGTCGATGTTGTTTGCGAGGATGTTCAGGGTTTGGAGGGTGGGGTCTACGGGTTCAGGATGTTTTAGGAGTGGTTCAGACGCCAGAGAGCAGGCCCTAAACCCTAAACCCGAACCCTAAACCCTGAACAGAGTATTTTTGAAGAGGGATATTGTAGCCCCAGCACCTTGAACGCTGTAAGCCCTAAACCCGGAAGTTTCAGCCTCAAGCACTATCAAACCCTAAAAAGCCACAGGTCCGTGGGATGCATTATGGGAGTCGTTAACTGCGACATCTACTTTTGCCGCTCCGCCAATGAAGTTGTTTGAGGTTGAGGATCTTGGAGATTGGGCAATCGACAGACTCTCTAAACCTAAACTAGAAGCCTAAAGTAATTACCAATAGCATTCTTAGAGGTTCCTTATTGTAATCACAGTATAAGATACCCCGAAACCCTGTTCTAATTATNNAATTATTGAGGCCCCTACAGTAGACTCTAGATTCTGCCTGCATCCGCAAGCCCCAGACTTGTAGGCCATGCCCCTGCAGTTCTACTTAGCAGGGCTTAACCGATTAGACCATTGAATCATGAAGCACACGATTTTCAGCCCAGTCCGCATGCAGCCTCTTCCTCCTAGGGGCCAAGTACATAATAATCATACGCCCCCCCTCCAAATACTTATACTACCTTGAGCTACCAAAACCTGTTTGTTTCATAAACTTGCTATGGTAGTCTAGCATAGTCTACATTACTGCTACTATCATATTCCAAGCCGAAATACCCAATTATTACAGGGACTTTTGGACTTTGGGCTCTTAACTTTCAGGCTCTAGAAATGTGAGTCCCCTAAAAACCCCAAACCTTAAACCC
>CAJNDV010031092.1:6702-25920 GCA_905221635.1 Symbiodinium sp. CCMP2456 | reverse complement strand
TATATATATATATACATACACATGCCTTTATACCTTTGCAGAATACACTCTTTTTTATCATGTTATATTTTACCATCTTATCTTATCTCATGTTACATGGCATTATATGGTATGATATTATGTTATATTCTAGCTATTATATTTGATATTATAATGTACTATATCAAACTTTATCATGTTATATGATATTGTAATATGTTGTAGGCTATTATATTATATTCCATGATATTTTATGATGTTATAACATATTATATGATATCCTATGATAATATACTGTATCAGAATGTATGATACTTTGTTTTATGATATGCCAATACATTGTATGGTATTATATTACATCATATTGTTCATTGTCTATCTATCTATCTTTCTATCTATCTATCTATCTATCTATCTACCTATCTATGTATCTAGCTATCTAGCTGTCTATCTATCTGTTATATTTTCATTTATCAGATGTTATATATATATATACACATATATACTGTGTTTGAAAATTTGCATGTGTTGCACAATGTAGTGTATATATATATATATAGAGAGAGAGAGAACTCGATTCTCTTACTGACAAAGATGTAGCACTATGCTATGCACATATGCATATATTCCATGCTCACATGACTGCACAAGCACGTGCATTCCTACGTTTCATTACACATACGCACATACATACACACACTGTCCAATCCATGCGCTTTTTTATGTGGTTGCAGTAATTACCATGGGCGCACGAGGTAACCCTCCCTGCGAATGATTTCGAGCAGCGACGGCCAACAAAGCACTGACACCACAAGAACCAAGCAAAGCAACACATACGTCAATAACATCAAATCAGATATCTAAAAACAAAACCAAAACAGGAACAAAATCATTTCCTGCCTCGTCGGAATGATTCAGACCAGTGCAAAACTAAAGCTTGTTTTGTGTTACTGTAGTTTGGCTTGGTCCTTTTTGTTGTTGTTTTATTTGTTTGTTTGCTTTGCGGATTCTGCTTATTTCTTGTAGGGTTTAGGGGGCGGCAGAGGGCCTGTATACCATGAAATACGCTTTCCCACCAATGTGAGAACACTTAAGTGGAAAAGCCCAGGAAACCCCAAGCCCGAAACCCCCAACCCAAAACCCGAGACCCTATAAGCCTAAACCCCTAAACTCCTAAGCCCTAAACCCCCAAGCCCAAAAACCCAAACCATAAACCCTAGGTAAACCGCCAAACCCAAAACCCCAAGCCCAAAACCCTAAACCCAAAACCCTAAACCGTCCCCGAACACTTTTAACCCCGGAGCCCGAGCTCCCCGCCAGGTCGTGCGCCCTCGTTTCGCGGCCTTGGCCGCTGCTGAGCTCAGCAAGAAGGAGGTGAACTTGACTTAAAGAGGGTTTAGGGTTTAGGGTTTAGGGTTTAGGGACGTTTAGGGTATAGGTTCAGGGTGAAATCCATGATTTGAAACAACCTTCGTTTTTTAAAACCCTCTTCAGCTGGAGGTGAACTTGGCTTACAAGCTGATGATGGCCGTGAAGGGTTGGCGTCAAAAAACAGCGCTGATGAGGCACGCACGTGTGCTGGACTTGAAGCTTCGGAGCACGGCCCAGGAGGTCGAGGTTTGGAGGGAGCTCGAGGGCCCAGAAAAGCAACGGCGTGTGGAGCAGCTCCTCCGAGAGAATGCTGATCCGAACCCTCCGGACCGGCTCGGCCACACAGCCCTCCTCTATGCTGTATACGAAGGGAACCTGAAGCTGGTCGAGACGTTGCTGCATGCAGGAGCCCGGTTGGAAGCCCACGATGAGGACGGCAACGTCCCCCTCATCTATGCTGCAGGACTCGGCGACCTGGACCTGAAGGTGGTCGAGGCGTTGTTGAAGGCTGGAGCCCAGGTGGAGGCCCACGGAAGGACTGGCGAGACAGCCCTCATCGTCGCTGCAAACCATGGCCTCTTGCAGGTGGTCGAGGCGTTGGTGAAGGCTGGAGCCCAGCTGGAGGCCCGTGATGAATTTGGCAGAACAGCCCTCACATGTGCTGCGGAAGCGGGCCACCTGAAAGTGGTTGAGGGCTTGGTGAAGGTTAAAGCCCAGCTGGAGAACCGCAAAGACAATGGCGACACAGCCCTCATGGTCGCTGCATTGCACGGTCGCTTGAAGGTGGTCGAGGCTTTGCTGATGGCCGGAGCGCAGCTGGAGGCCCGCAATGAGAAAGGCAACACAGGACTTGCACTCGCCGCAAAAGAGGGCCACTACGAGGTAGTTGAGGCCATGGTGAAAGCCGGTGCGGAGGTGGAGGCCCGCGATGAGGATGGGTTCACAGCCTTACTATTCGCCGCAAAAGAGGGCCACTACGAGGTGGTCGAGGCCTTGATGAAGGCCCGAGCTCAGTTGGAGGCCCGCAATAAGGATGGCGAAACAGCCCTCATGTACGCAGCTGAGAACGATCATGTGCAAGTGGTCGAGGCATTGGTGGAGGCCGGAGCCCAGCTGGAGGCCCGACACGAGAATGGTTTCACAGCCCTCATGTTTGCTGCAGGCATGGGCCGCGTGAAAGCAGTTGAGGCTTTGCTGAAAGCCGGATGTCAAGTGGACGTGCACAATGAGGAAGGCTTCACAGCCCTCATCTGGGCGGCTCTCGCAGGTCACTTGCACGTGGTTGAGGCCTTGCTGAAAGCCGGAGCCCAACCGCAGGCCCGCGATGCTGATGGCAAAACTGCCTTGGACCATGCACAAGACTTTGGTTACCCGCAGATTGCAGACCTCTTGCGGAAGTACAGCGTTGCCCACTGAAGCCTTGAAAAGCCAAGACATTCGCGACGTCTCATTGTAGCACTGTCTTCTGGCAAGTTAGGCTCCATGCCTGGAGCAAGATAAGACGGCTCCGCAGCACTACCCTAAACCCTAAACCCTCCGCCGACAAAAACCCAAAATCCTACCTATAATCTCCATTGTATTGCCTTTGGGGGGTTACCTTATAGGTTCCTACCTACGAAATGGGTTAAACCGAAAAAAGGACCTACGATGGAGACTATAGGCAGACATTAAACCTGTAAGACAGGCTATTCGAACGGCTGCTCTTTTATTGAAGTTTCTGCTCTCGCAGACAAAGCTTCGGCACTGAAGGACTTACCACGTCTGGACATCTCAGAGGGTTTAGGCTTTGGGGGTTTCGGGTTTAGGTTTGATTATAGGGTTTATCTAGCGACGAGGCGCATGAGCTGAATACCCTATTAAACACTATCGGGGCCTGCTCGCATGATGCAGGGCTTCTTCGTATCACTTGGGTGGGGTACCTTATTTTGGGGTCCTTATAATAAGGATCCTATCATTAAGGGTACTTTATTAGGGTCCTATTTTGGGGTAGCGCTGAGCCATGCGGACAATGCGGCCCGGTGCCTCTCCGGCTCCTTCCGTCCCTGGGCGGAGCTCTCGCCGCAGCCGCTGCCTCGCAGAAGCCAGCCCAGCAAGATTTCTCATGCGGGGTGGGGTGGGTTTAGGGTTTAGGGTTTAGGGTTTAGGGTTTAGGGTTCAGGGTTTAGGGTTTAGGGAAGAGAACTTCTCGGGCTGCTTAAGCTGGTTCTTCACTAGACTTGTCGAGAATGGATCTCTCAGCCCTAAAATCATGAAACCTGGAGCCTCCAAGCCCTGTAACATGCTGTAGCACCATAAACCCCAAATCAGCCCTATGAAGAACCACAACCAAGATCCAACTGCATCTTCGCAGACATGCGCCCCCGTAGAAATAACCAGAGACATCTCCGACCTGGGCGGTTGTCAAAATTATGGTCCCTGTTGGGGTACCCTAAATAATAGGTGCCGTATTATAATAAGGACCCAACAAGGGACCCTAATTTCGACAACCACCCACCTGGAGAGGGGGATTGGAACCGTCGGGCTTCCAGACGTCCGCCACCGTCAAGTCAGGTATCAAGAGCCACCATCATAGGTATCAAGAGGTCACCATCCCTTTAAGGGTCCAAAGGACCCAATAATAAGATACTTAGGTTTCGGATAGTAGTTATATAGGTTACTATTTGGGAGAGTATATGATTATTGGGTACTTGGACCCTTGGGGTTAATGAGGAAGGCCCCAGGTGGTGGATGCTCGGGTGCCATTGCCACCCATGAGGTGGCGCCACTGGAGTAGGGTTTAGGGTTTAGGGTTTAGGGTTTAGGGTTTAGGGTTTAGGGTTTAGGGTTTAGGAGGGTCCGGGAAGGTAAGCCTGACAAGGCAACCCGAGCTTCCCTGTGATCCTTACACAGGACATGAGCGGCCTGGGCGAGAAAGACATTTTGGATCCTAAACCCTAAACCCCTAAACCCCTAAACCCCTAAACCCTAAACCCCTGCATAAACCCCTAAACCCCTAAACCCCTAAACCCCTAAACCCTAAACCCCTGCATAAACCCCTAAACCCTAAACCGTTCAGAACCGGCAGGATCCTGCGCTGGCTTCCGGGAGTAGCTTGATTGAGGCTTTAGGTTGTGGGGTTCAATGCCGCGGTATTAGGGTTTAGGGTTTAGGGTTTAGGGTTTAGGGTTTAGGGTTTAGGGACCCTAAACCCTAAACCCTAAACCCAGGGTGGGAGAAGCACCCGATAGACGGGTGTTTGTTTACAAGATTTCTCATACGGGAGGTTTATGTGATGCAGGCCTCCTGCACCCTGAAGTTGGCAACGGGATTAAGCATGCAAGTATACTTCAGTGACAACCTCCCTCCCAACGAGGAGACAGGTTTGCGTTTCGGTTGTGTTTTGGTTTGCTTAAAGAACCTAACCCCTCAAAACCCCTCAAAGCTAGAAACGTGGAGGGCATACTTCTAATAGCCTCGCACCACCTTCATAAAATCCTTATCCGATGGCCCTTGGGAAATTGTTGTAGAACTCATTTCGAAAGACCCTTGCAGTTTGTTTTGCCGAGTATTTGTGGACGCGGTTTGGAATCCTTACAGAGCCATCAACCACAAAGCAGGTCTCCTGCTAATGAGTGCGAATGGAGCACCGCTGTCCAGTGCTTCGACATCGACGGGCAGGAATTGGGATGTAGGTTTCAAGGATTTACGAGAGCCCCTAAACCCTAAACCCTAGCTATTTCAAAAATATCGAAAAGGCACTATCAGACCCTAAACCCTAAACCCTAAACCCTAAACCATAAACCCTAAACTATCAGTGCCAAGCGGAGGAGTTGGGGTTCTTAAGGACTTCGGTCAACGCTTCAGAGTCTCAAGTGTTATTGTTTTTTCATGGCTCAGGGTGTCATCGTTCACCGTAAACCGCCATACCTCATTCATTTTCAGTGTATCGAATACCTAAGCCCCTAAACCCTAAACCCTAAAGTAGTCATGGTGTCGCAGTTCGACTGTCCAAGACGTTCGATTCCGGTAAGCCTAAACCCCAGGCCACGAGACCCTGACCCGCAAGCCTAAACACGATATGGGTGGTTAGGGTTTAGGGTTTAGGGTTCTCTGAATTCGGGTCCTTTGTAGATCCCCAGATATAGTGCGGCACTCTTATAAGAAAGGAACCCCAAAAGGACCCGAATTCAGAAGACTACGTATCTCAGGCCCCCCATAGAAACCCCAAAGCTTTCTTAAAGCCTCGTCGATCCTTACCACTCATTCTAGCCCTGATCGAACCCCGAACCCTGAATCCCGAAACTAAGTCGGGTTTAGGGTTTAGGGTTCAGGGTTTAGGATTTAGGGGTTTAGGGTGTAGGGGTTTAGGGTTAAACCCCAAACCCTAAATCCTAAACCCAACCCAATGCCCGGCAATGAGGACCGCGTACGGATGCGGGCTAGCCCCACAGACCCGACGACAAACCCGAAAGCACACTTTGGGATAATATCCTAAACCCTAAAACCTAAACCCTAACCCTAAACCCTAAACCATAATCATGACAATTAAGGAACCTCAACATTAAGGGCAAGTCTTCCGACCCCGTATATGGTAGCCTCCCCCTCTACTGGTATTGCCTTCAGCATTTATCTTAGGACACCTCTTTTGGCCCGCACTTCCAAGATGAAGGTTTGACGCGATAAAGCTCGCGATCTGCGGTTTGGGGGTTTAGGGTTTAGGATGGTTTGGGGTTAAAGGTTAAGGGTTTTGGGTTTTGGGTTTTGGGTGATCTGCTTGGTGGCTTCCGGCCTAATTCATTTGGGTAGTGCTCCAGATTGGGGTCCGCCTTTAGGTCTCCAACATAGTACGGCTCCATTATCAAGGACCGACCCTCAAAGGGACTCTAACCTAGGGAACTAACAATGAATAATTAAATGGCTTTAGCCTGGTGCAACTTCATTTGGGTGCAGTGGGTTCGTCATACACCTTGCCATAGAGTCATCGGTTCTTATCCGTTTTGGTAGCTTCATGTAGGTATGACTGTACTTCTGACCCAAGTATGGCTGTAGCTGCTTCTTGCCCACCTAGGAGCTCGTTGGGCGCCGATCCGGTGCCCCGCAGAATGCTGCACAGGACGCGCGAAGGATGAGAAAGGTTGTGGCCTCAACCCTAAACCCTAAACGCTAAATCCTAAACTTTTAAGCCCTATAAACCCTAAACCCCTGAATTCCAAACCCATGCAACAACCCAAAACCCTGAGCCTTAATTACTTGCAAGTGTAGAATCCTAAACAAGCGTTTGGCGAAGTCATCAAAATCCGCAGAAAAGAATTTCGCAAGAAAAGGAGTCGCATCCCCCAACCTCCACATTGTATATAAGCTCAAAGCCCCAAAGCCAACATCGACATTACAACTTCCTAGAAACCCCAAATCCTAAACCCTAGAAACCCTCAGTCGCCCTCGTAGACCCCTCTTATCGACAACTTCGAGCCAGCGACCTTTCTTCCCCACTGATCCTTGGGTTTAGGGCTTGGGGCTTTGGGATCCTGTAGATTTCCAATCCCAGCGGGTTTATGGTTTAGAGTTTAGGGACGTTGAGCCACTAAAACCCAATTTTTGTATGGTCCCCATTACAAATTTAAACTCTTTGCCAGGCTTCATAAGTTATAAGGGCCGACACAAAGTAGGTTCTGGCAGTTTCAGGTATACTGCAACCTCAAGCAGCATTTTCCACACCTGCATGTAGGGTTTAGGGTTTAGAACTAGAGTTCAAAACGGAAAGAAGGACCGGTAGATCCAAAAGCTGCCCATCCTTCGTCTTTCTAAATAGCGACACATCGAATATACCATGTCCGCCGCACACATCTTAAGCGAGACTTGATGGCAATAATCTCATTGTAACTCCATCGCTGCTCTTGGTGTTCGACGCCCAAACCCCTAGTCCATGAATCCTGCCCCTGCCTTTCTGACTTGGAAGAGAAACTGGAGTCTCCGCTTCTGAGGTAAGCCCAAAATCAGCCATGATCTTTCGCTACACGAGCCCCAGAGCCCTAGACCGTATCCCAAAACATAGGACCACAGCCGTTCCACGCAGATGGTGATGCCTGGTGGCCACTGGGACATGCACCCGGCTGAGCGGAGAAATGTATGCGCCCCCCAAAAAAAGCCCCAAACCCTAAGCTGCTTGTACCAAAAATGGGCCCAAAGTCTGACGTCCTGTGCCTGGTCTAAACGAGATTGGTTGCTGGGGAGGTCCCTCCGTTGCAACGCCTCTTCGTTGTTGCGTGGTGTCCCTGTGTTTCGCCGGGCGCCCTAGCTGCATGCCCCACGAGCGGCTCGCAGTTTAGAGTATCCACATCTAGTTCCATGTCAAATCCATTCGCTATGACGCGCCTCGTGTCTTTCCTTCTGATCGCCCTTGCAGCCGGGTTCCGGTCGAAGAGCGACGCGGCCTCGCTGTGGCAGGAGCATGGGGTGAGCTCCGCCGAGGAGCTGCAGGAGCTCCTGAGAACCGTGCTGGCAGAGGCCAACACAGCGAAGGCCAGCAAGGAGGTTGCAGGCGATGCAGAAGCACAGGAAGAGATGCTCAGGGAGCATGTTGCTATCATCATGAAGGATTGGCAGAGCGCCGGCGCAGGCGCTTGCCATCAGCAGCTGGGGCGGTTGGTGAACAACCTCACGCTTGCATGCGAATCCTTGCATCCGAAAGCCGACTGGCTTCTCGACTACTACGACCCCGTTCTCCCGGACAAGACCTGTGCCGAGAGCGTCAGCGACATTTTCGCTTTAGGAAACGAACTGGTGGAAACCCTCCACGTCTCCAGAGATGCTGTAGCCTCCTTCGACGTGGACGGCAAGACGCTCCGTCGATATCAAGCACTATCCTTTCTGAGAAGTTGGCTGGTGAAGCTGACCGAGACTCGTCATCATGCGCTGCTTTGGGCTGGCTTCTGGGACGGTGACCCCGAGAACCGCACGACGCAGACAGCGCTCTCCAACTTTGCCAAGGAAATAGAGCATGCGACCGTGCACCCCAACACTTTCCTGGGCCAAGCCATCGAGGCAAGCCAGGATCTCGACGCCTGCTACAAGGACCCCCACACCAACGCGCTTGCAGCAAACATGTGGTCAATCGCAAGCATGAGCTTCGTGCTCGGGATGCGCGAAAGGGCACAGGGAACGGTCATCGCACTGGTCAACAAGCAGATCACGGGTGATCGCAGCCTGTAAGAGTCCGTGCTGTCCACGCATGAAATCCCAACAGTGGGTCTCGCAGCCTTTGGTGTTGGGTTCTGGTCTCCGAAAGTGATGGTTGTGGACCTCATGGGCACCTGCGACAAGACGAGCCCAGCGCTGCAGAAGCGGCTCCTGGCCTGCCTGCCCTCTTGGGCCAAGTCAATGACGAACTGGAGCCCGGAAGCCTTCGCGACGAGGTCGCGGCTCGAGTGGCAGTGCATCGACTGCTCGGGCGCTTGCAGCCTGGACGAGGCATTTGCGGAGCATGTGGAGATGCTGGTCAAGGCCTTCTCTTATGAAAGCCTGCTCTGATCTCGGTGCTTCTGTGCTTGTCTTGTATGTTGACTCAAATCTGTCTCCTTACTCGGAGGCCAAGGAGGAGCAAGACCGGAAGGACCAGGAGCTCCGCCAGGCCCGGAACTTGCCATCGAGCTTCGTGTTCGGAATGCAAGCAAGGACCCTGACCCTAGGAGAGCGAGCGGCCTCCCATGGAGCCTGGGTTTTTCAATTTGTGCTTCTTTGGAGCCATACATGCATGGAGGCCTGTGTGTATATATATATATATATGGCACACACACATATATATATATATAGGTACATACACACATACATGTATGTATGTATGTATGTATGTATGTATGTATGTATGTATATATATATATATATATGCGTATATGTATAGAAATACACACATGTACATACATACGTTCTAGTATTCACCAGGTGTGACACTATGCCATGCACGTATGCATATATATATATATATATATATATATATATTCAGATAGATAGATAGATAGATAGATAGATAGATAGGTATCTATCTATCTATACCGGTATATATATATATATATAATTTACACATACATTCACAGATAATATCTGTGAATGTATGTGTAAATAATATATATATATATATATATGTGTATCAATTATCTTTTTTGGTATGCATATGGGAGACGACTAGTGACTAGTGACGATCGGGCCAGCACCCTAGATGCACCATGGCGTACGTTGGTCGAGGTCTCTGGGGCCTAGGGGATTTCGGAGTTTCCGAAGGGTCCTTACGATAAGGATCGTACTACAATAAGGTCCCCTATTTTCGAAAAAAACCCATTTAGGACTTTGGGTGTAAACTCTGGCTGCGCTGCACCTCCCGTCACTCTTCCCAGCATCAGGACCCAGTAGTTCTTCCTGTGGTGGGTTGAGGATTTCCCGGGCAACCGAAGCTACAATGAGACTACGCTCCTCGCTGAATACTCGCAAGTAATCTTCTGCGATTGCAAGTACTCAATCCTCGACATCACATTCCGCCCCCTACAGATGCACCAGTATTGCCCGGAGTTGGCATTCCCCGAAGGCATTGCTGTTGTGCTTGGATGTTGCGGGCTTGGATTCTACATCTGAACATTCAGGTCTTGCTTGGGGTTTGGAAGCTTTACACGTAGAAGGTAGGGTATGAGGTGCTTCTAGGCAGAATGCCATGACACAAGCTGTGAAGGGCTACGTTCCGCACCTGCCCGGACGACCACGAAAGGTGCCAACTCCGACAACATAAACTCGACCAACAACTTCACTGTAATGGACGTCTTGCCGTTGCAAGATTGAAGAAACACAAGAAGGGACCTATCTCGAACTAAAAGGCAGCACACCAAGAGAGGTACCTCTGTTCAGGCATATCCAAGCCCGGAACGGCGGCTCGTAAGGAACGTTTGTTTGCCCACATTCATCCGGGTAAGTTGCGTTTTTTCGCTGAGCGCAGTAGGTTGACTGACTTGGGGTCCGTGAAAGGGCTGCTCAAGGCATATTGGGGCCAACATGCTTCGACGGTTCAATTCTCGCACTCGGCCCAGAATTTGTGTGGAGACCTCTGATAGATATATACATATATATATATATAAAGCGGCGTGATTTCCTGAACACGGTCTCCATTGCACCATTTTCTTTACGGATGGTGAGGTGCAGCACTCTATCAAGAAGGCTGGAGGTGGTGAAGCCTTAAACCCTAAATCCTCAACCTAGACCCTCTCTAGACCCTCTCCACCTCAGCGTTCTTGCTCTTGGGATGGTCTGAGATCGAGAAATCGGGCCTAGACTTAGACGCTGATTCCTAAAGTCTTGAAAAGCTTGAACCCAGGATTCTCTACTTGCACCACTAAACAAAATTCCCCTACTAAAACCCTGAACTCAGAAGCTGTGAGCCCGTAGTAGTGCTTCTAGCATATTACCTTTTTCGTAATCCTGGAAAGCAACCATTATAGTAATCCTGAAAAGTAACCCTTCTCGCAGCCCAAGTGCCTAAACCCCTACAAACCCCTTTTATGGTAACCAGGATAGTAATCCGTAGATGTCAAGTAACTCTTAGAATGCCCTTACAGCAACCCAAAGCCCTAAACCCTAAACCCTAAACCCTAAACCCAAAGCCCTAAAACCCAAGCCCCCATGGGCACTCCGAGACTTCTACCAATGCTTCGTCGCGCAAGAGAAGATGTACAGCAAACCTCAGAACGGTTTAGGGTTTAGGGTTTAGGGTTTAGGGTTTAGGGTTTAGGGTTTAGGGGGGCGCCCAAAGTTGAGGGTTGTAGGGCTTGGGTTTGGGGTCGAGATAGGGGTTTAGCCACCAAAAGTCGAAGGTCTTGGACTTAAGGTTGTATGTACCCAAACAAGGAAAACAGTTAATATGCATGCAAGTGTACGCAAAATATGATAATACCCATAACAGCAATCAAAAAAACGAATATCTGTTGTGAATCCATAATAACACACGCACACACACACACACACATATATATATATATATGGAGCTCTTTATCCCTGCTTCGAATGTGTTCATGCGCTTAAAGAACCACAAATGATCTGTGTGTCTTGTCCCTGCATGTATTGACAACGGTATGCTGCTTGTCGACAAGCTTCGGATATTCATGAGTGACCGTCACTCCGATGCCCCAAACCATGAAATCTCCCAGACACGAACCCCAGCCCACAAATCCCAACTTCGCAGACCCAGGACTAAGGTGTATGATTTGTTGTTGACCGCCTTTTTCCTTCTGCCGGGGATCCAGAAGGATTTGGGCTTGTGGCGTCGGGTCTCTCGTCGTGCTCTGACAGTCTGAGCCGCCGGCAGTATGCTAAGCAGCCCTTCTTCCGACCGAATCGATCGGCC
The DNA here is from genome assembly GCA_905221635.1 of Symbiodinium sp. CCMP2456. NCBI lineage: Eukaryota > Dinophyceae > Suessiales > Symbiodiniaceae > Symbiodinium > Symbiodinium sp. CCMP2456. Next base: position 14,213 of record CAJNDV010031092.1, on the reverse strand, counting down.
AAGCCGCCAACGAAGCCTCAGCGTAATGTAGGGGCCTTCACCTGCATTCATAAGTAAGAAGAGCTGTAGTAACTCGAATTTGAAGCATATTCTAGTATGTACCAGGACTATAGAGGGATATGGCTGCTGATACGCTAAACCCCAAACCCTATGATCCCTGTATTAAAGGGAGATGCTGCATGTCAACACCGGAACTTCCGACTGCTCGGCTTTCTGGTGCTTCTTTCCCTTCAGGGTTACAGACTTATACTTTGTTTAGGGCTTTCGTGTTTAGGGTTTAGGGGGGGTTCGGGTATAGTTCCAGCACTCGGGTTTAGGGGTTCGGGTTTAGGGGTCGGCTGAAGATCTGCCCGGAGGCACATCGCTGACGTCTGTAGCAGTTTTGCCGTGCTTCTGCGAACAACTCCATCGGTAGACCCCGCAAACAACGGAAGCCAGATAGACCATGTAGGAACCTACGGGGCTCTGTACGGTCCCATGAGGGCCTAACATGTGTTTGAAAGTGATCCCTGAAGGGTTATCCTACAACCCCAATACCCTGAACTGCATGGCTGGGAAGAGAATCAGGGAACGATACGCAGAACTACAATCCAGGGTCTGGGTGAACCCGCCAGACTCAAAACCCGACCTGGGTCCCGCACAGCTGCAGAACAGCGCAGAGCCAAAGCCAGCGACGAAAAGCTGGGCGATTTCGTGCGAGCTAAAGCCATAAGCCTGCAAGGCTAGAACATGAAGGGTTGGAGGAGGTAGGATCTATTTAGGCTGTAGTTTGGGTGGACGCATGGTGAGCATTCCAGCCGATACCAACTAGCTCCACACAAGGATTTGCCTCCTGGACTGTGCTGCCAAGTCAACCCTGTCGCCTTGCTTAGTCGACACCATGAGTCGACATGAATGACGACGGTTCGTGCCTAGGCTCCCGTTACGACACCCATATCAACAGTGGGCAAAACAAGAAGTGAATGAATTACCGTTGTTTGCACAAAAGTTCCATCTGCGACTTCGCAGGAGACCAGTTGGCTTCGGATGTCCGTGTAGAACCGTTACTCTGGTGCTATCTGACTGTACCACTAGAAAATTCTGCTTGGGAGTGGCACCTGCTGTGCCGATCTAAGCTGCAAGCCCCAGACACCTGGGCTCTGGTACTGGTAAGGCCTATCATCTCAGTTACCCAGAGTAGAGATCTATAGCTAATAATATGGGTAGTTCTCTAAATTAGGATCCTTTTTATAAGAGTGCCGTACTATATTGGGGACCCAAAAAGGGGCCCTAATTTAGAGAACTAGCCATATGGTTGCCTTAGAGTGGTAACTTAAGATAAGTTCCTTAACTTGAAACCCAGACATGTCAACTCCAAACCTGCCGAAGCCTGCGCCAGAGCGTGCTTGGGCTTCGTACCCAGAGCGCCAAAACAACCCGAAAGTAACCTATGTTTCCTTGAAACACCCTAAACCCTGATGAAACCCTAAACCCTAGAAACCCCAAACCTTCAAACACCTCCAGGACCCTTTGCTTTTTATGTTGGCCCTAATCCTCCTTTAAGCTTTAATTAGGCTTTCAAGGGAAAGGCACAGGGTTCGATCGTGGGGTTTGGGGTTTAGGGTTTAGGGTTTAGGGGTTTAGGGGTTTAGGGTTTAGGGTTTAGGGTTTAGGGTTTAGGGTGGGGTTTGGGGTTTAGGATTGCGCCTCATAGAGGGCGTAGACGTAGGGGCCCTGGAGCCAGTCTGCAGCAACACACAAGGTCCAGGCGCTGAGGTAGGTGGCCTCAGCAGTTTAGGGTTTGTTAGGGTTTAGGGTTTAGGGTTTAGGTTTTTCTATGCTTCGACAACAGGGTTTGCAAGCTTGGGGGTTACTACATTCGAGTTTGTAAGGCTCTGCTTCACAAGGCTTTGCAGGGCGTCTACAGGATGTTACTGCTTCGAAGTTGCATGAGACTTCTGCATGGGCATGGAAGAAACCCTCCTAAGGGCCCTTACGAAGTGAAAGCTTGCACAAGAGGTGTCTCAAAGGAAGATCCGTGGCAGAAAAAGTCCGTACGTCGTTAGGGTTTCATGAAACAGCTTTCTCGGGAAGCCTGAGAATTTAGATTAGGGTTTTGGGGTACACAAGACATTAAGCATAATAGGAACGTTCGGAAATACTATTCCTGAATTATAAAAACCCTGAGCCCTAAACCCTATTGCGCCCTAAAGCCTGACAAAGTCTTCAACAGACACGTTCGAGCCCGGAACCTTCATGCAGACTTCGATGCAGAAGGCTCAGAGACTACTCCATAAAGCCTCTATGGCTCCACTCCCCGCTCCTTTGCGGAAACGGGCCTTTAGGGTCTCTTTGACCTCAACGTAAGGGTTTAGGGTTTAGGATTTCGACTCTCACTCTCGCACAGGTTAGTTCCCTAAACCCTAAACCTGCAGGCAAGTGGCCATGAACTTCGCAAAGCCTTTGGGCCATTCGCTGCTGCGTGAAGGCAATGCATTCCATGCTCCCACGGCCTGGGACTTTCGAGCTTGGGGCTTTGGGTGCGCAGGGAAGAAACGGCTTGATGTAGGGGCCTTACAAATAAGAATAGGGTTTTGGGCTCCTTTATAGTACGTATAGTTACAGTAAGGAACCCTAATAAGGAATACTATGGGTAATGATCTAGGCTTCTATATTAACCAAGGTACCTACCCTGAACCGTGACCCAGAACTGCAAGTCTTCAACTTCAAACTCACAACCCTAAATCCCAAGGTTCTACGAAATCGTAGAACCATCATTGCAACTCACTCTACTGTGTTCTTGCGTGTAGAACCACGAACGGTCATTTAGATATGTCAAGACCTACGTGTTCCGACCCAGAGGCAAATCTAGCTAAATGCGTCGGAGCGCCAAAAACTGGATTTCTGAAAGCTTGAATCTTAGCCAGTAGCAGAGTCGTCTCATTTCCTTGTCCGAACCTACATGGAAAATCAACACTCCCGAAGCTCGTGCTAAGTTTCGTCTACTCAGATGGCGCAGTAGGATCGATGAACCAACAAAGGGAAAACAGGAACACCTGACTGCCCCATTCTCCAGGGAACAGGGGTTTAGGGTTTTCTGAGATAGGCACTTGAATCCAACCCGAGGAACCCTAAAACCAAACTACCTGGTCATCGATGGAAAACCAATTGAAGGCTTCCTGAGTCCCAAGCACAGGGGCCAATAATCACAAAAGGATTCGGGGGGTATACTATGTACAATAGCCGTTACAGATAAGGAACCCGACGTTACTAAACTCAGACTCCAAAACGTCCTCACAGCGCCAAAACCCTAAACCCTAAACCCCTAAACCCAAATTCAATCCTTCCAAGTCGCCGTGAGTAGTGCTAGAGGGATGATCGAAGCGTGATAGAAGGACCTGGGACGTGCTGCCGTTTTCGGCTGCGGGCTGATTGGGAACTTCTTTCAAATGTTCGGGGTCTACAGTCTACAGTAGGAATGGGGAACTCCTTGCGAACTCCCCCCATATTGCACCAGAAAGACTCCTCCAAATGCACGCCTTTTCCCGGAATGGAGTCCGAACTGGCTTAGGATTCTTGGTCTGGAACATGGAAAAGCCGCTGGCATGAAACCGCTGCTGCCGCAGAACATAAATACAGTCTCAAGCCGTATATAGCCCTTCACCCCAACGGGATTTAACGGGACTGACCTGCGGATTTAACAACTTGGATCTTCTTCCAGAATGTTTGTGTTAGGCCTTCCATGCCTCAACATCATATGGAGAAGTCTAGTTTAGAATCCCCAAAACCCCATTCCGGCCCTACATTAAGTACCCCGAGCAGATCCCGAAACGAAGGGATGAGGGGTCTGCCTAAGGAAACAACAACTGCTCCGATAACGACCGCTGGATCTAGACAACATCTGCTCTCTTCCGACACTCCAAACTAATTGTCCTGAAGCCACATGGCAGCACAGCATGCCGTGAGGTAGACCCGACAATGATTATGGCAGGAGGACTCCTAGGATTTTGGCCCTGTGTCTAGGGCAGACATTGTGCTTCGACGTATTCGGACGTTCTGCTTCAACACTGAAGCATCCTGGCAGCTCAAGGTGCTGAAGACCTAGACCCCACCACCCAATGCAAAAGGCCTCTCAGCACAGCATTTTCAACTGCGTCCGCTGTTGGAGTGGAAACGAAACTCTTCGCAAGGCCCAAGTTGAGAGGAACCAAGTATTCCACAACTTGAATTCGGAATCTTGCTCCGCGATTCGGGTTTGCGGTGTGGGATTCGAAAACTGGACATTACGTCCCAAAACCCTCAAGGCACCAGCGGTAAAGATGCCTCACTTGCGAGGGGCATGTAATCCTTTGGGCCTTTGGCTGTCCGGCCCCTAGAGAGTAAAGCCGGATGTAGGTGAGGAATGGTCACATCTTCTCCTACTCCGGTCTCGTGGACTTCGTCCTCATCCTCGTGTGGCGGCTCCATAGAAAACAGAACTCCTCGTCGAGGCAAGGAAGTCTGCGACGTGCGGCTTTCGGTGGTGGGACGAAAAGCCATTGCAATCCTCGGTTCTACCATAACAGGGATCACAGGAAATACTATGGTTCCTAATCACGGTAGCACATCGCATGGAAATAAAAAGGATCTGTTGCAAATAATGTGGCTTCCTTACTATGGTAACTCATACTCAACTCCTTACTCTTATGACAACTTCTGTTAAATTCCCTAAACCCTAAACCCTCCAAGAACCTAGAGTCGATTGCCGCGGGCCTGAGCTGCGCTGGCTGGCCATGGACCCAAAGGCGGTTCGCCTGTCTGCTCAGTAGGGAATGGGGGAATGGATCCCTATGATCGTGCCTTAAGGTCCCTTATAGTAGTCCCTATAACCCTAAACCCGAAACCCTAAACCCTGAACCCTAAACCCTAAACCCTAAACCCTAAACCCTAAACCTTAAACCCTAAACCCTAAACCCTAAACCCATTCCCTACTAAGCACCAGAGGTTCGCCTTCTTGGCTCGGGATCCGAGTAGGCCAAACTCTGGATCGCCTGTAGGTCCTTGGGCAAAACCTGGGCTCTTGAGAAGGAGCCCTGGGTTTAGGGCTCAGGGTTTAGGGTGTTTTTTGTTTAAAGTTGGGTTGACGGTCTCTTTGTTCGCCTGCACGCGTCGGGTTTAGGGTTTAGGGTTTAGGGTTTGAGGCTACCACTATAAGGAAAGCTCAGTTGAAAGTACCCCTATTAGGAAAGGCTAGTTGAGGGTACCACTATAAGGAAAGCTCAGTTGAAGGTACCACTATTAGGAAAGTCTAGTTGAAAGTTACCACTATGAAGAAAGCTTAATTGAAGTTACCAGTATACGGAAAAAGCTTAACGGAAGTTACCACTATAAGGCAAGCTTAATTGAAGTGAGGAAGGTAAGGAAACCATCTTATGTACCATACATCCCTATAACTTATGGTAACTTGAAACAAACCCTAAACCCTAAACCCCTATGACTTATGGTAACTTGAAACAAACCCTAAACCCCTAAACCCTAAACTCCTGAACAAGAGCCCAGAAACCGGACATCCAGTTCGTGACCGATCCGTCCGCCGTGGAGACTCCGGGTTCGCCGGCGCCTCCTGCGGCAGCGTGTCCGGTGGATCTATCGAACTCCTGGGATGCGGAATCGCACGGTTTAGGGGTTTAGGGTTTAGGGGTTTGGAGTTTAGGGGTTTAGGGGTTTAGGGGTTTAGGGTTTAGGGCTCATAGGGATTACAGGGCTTAGGGCTTAGCGGCTTTTATAGGGATCTGGAACCGCACGGTTTAGGGTTTCGGGGTGTAGGGTTTAGGAACGTTTAGGGTGAAGGAATGTAGGGTGCAAAACCAGTTCAAGGCAGTAGCCGGCGTGCTGCAAGAGAAGTAAAGACCTACTGAAACTACCACTCTGTGTCGATCCGGCCGAAGACACCAACCCTAAACCCTTTTGAAACCGGACTTCATGACTACCAGCATTGCCTCTTCTGCCGTTCTTCAGCCGTGGCCCGCAAACGTTCGCGCCCTGCCCTAAACCCTTTTTGCAGTAAACCCTAAACCCTAAACCCTAAACCCTGCCCTAAACCCTAAACCCTAAACCCTAAACCCAAAGCCCTAAACCCTAAACCCTAAACCCCCAACTTGCAACCTGGGATCTGAGGAGTCGCTACCCGGTGAGGGTCAGCCACGCCGTCCGTTTCCTGGCCCGGCTCCTCTGAGCCATCGGAACGGCCGAGGTCCTTCGTTCCGCGTGCTGTAGAAGCTTACGTGGATGAGGGTCTACCCATAGGCCCCACAGTAGTTCCTTTTTTTGTGGCTTATATTTAGGATCCTATTAGGTAATCCCAAAAAGGAACTACTATGGGGCCTATGGGTAGAGGGCTTTGTGGATGCACTGGCAGAACAGTGCAAAGATGAGAACTTCGAGCACACAACATTAGACAACTGCAGGTCCTTCACGCCTGAAGGAAACGGAATGCTACTAACATAAAGGGTGCAAATATACTGCTATGATGAATTTGGCCCCCAAAACCATAACAAGGATGGTCTTTAGGGGCCCTATGATTCCATAAAAGTAGTCTCTATTGACCCTCTGGGTAAAAAAGAGAAGTAAACCGTAAACCCTAGACACTAAACCCTACACCTTAAGAGAGAAGTCGCTAAAGCCTAGACCCTACACCTTAAGACAGAAGTCCCTAAACCCTAAACCCTACACCTTCAGAGAGAAGTCGCTAAAGCCTAAACCCTACACCTTAAGAGAGAAGTCGCTCAAGCCTAAACTTGTCTAAACCCTACACCTTAAGAGAGAAGTCTCCACTCCGCCAGCCCCCGGGTCTTTCATCTTCGGCTGCTCCAGTGTTGCTTCCTGGGCTCTCGTTAAGGGAACTTGCTCTAAGTTGCCATAGTAGGGAAGATCTGGTTTCGGGCTTGGGGTTTAGGGTTTAGGGTATCTAAGTTCCCATAATAGGGAAACCCCCATTCTTTACCGTAGATCCCTATCCTGGTAACTTTAACTAAGCCCTAAACCCTAAACCCCTCTCTCTCTCTCTCGCGGACTCAGAACCCTAAAAATCTTAAACCGCAAGTCCCTTAACCCTAAACCCTAGCCCGGCATCTTGGTCGTCGGAGGCCACACCATCGCCCTGGTCGGACCTTTCCTGCTTAGCTGCTGGGCTCACAAGCCTAAAAAAGGTGGCAACTTTCAGGTCTACAGGGGATCCTAGTATCCCAAAAGATGTAAGCTTTTAGTTCTATAGGGGTCATAGTATCCCAAAAGATGTAAGCTTTCAGGTCTATAGGGGGTCCTAGTATCCCAAAAGATATTTTTTGGAGCAGGGACTGCAATGCACTAAGCCCTGAATTTTTTTGGATCTAAGCTTTTAGCTCTATAGGGGATGCTAGTATCCCAAAAGATGTGAGCTTTCAGGTCTATAGGGGGTAATAGTATCCCAAAAGATGTAAACTTTTAGTTCTATAGGGGATCGTAGTATCCCAACAAGTGTAAAGTGTACTCAGCCCCTAAGCCCTAAACCCTAA